>CM073597.1:425156-489631 GCA_037074985.1 Solanum bulbocastanum | reverse complement strand
CACTAGGACAAAGAAGAAGATTGATAAACAGCAGAAATGTAACACTAGTCTCAGTCCATGAACATTTGATAATCTTTTCATCTATAAAGGTTGATTTTTTCTCACAAGTCAATAGACTGCACAAAAATTTTCCACTCAATAGCTTATATTTAAGAAAATAGGTTTGATCAGAAGATAAGTAAGTACATGACATTTCTTTCTACACTAGGGAGATGATGTTATAGCAAGCAGCACCCTCACAGAGGCATTTCCTTTAACTTCAAAGAATGAGAATGAATCACAAAAAAGCAAAAAAGGTAATATACTTAAGATTCCAAGTTGGCCAACCGAGACACCTTTTCTATTTCCTTCATAATCAGCTCCTTTTCTTCTTCAAATTGATCGTCTTCACCACCTGTGATAACGGAATAATTCAGAGTACTGATAAGCATACTGATGCTAAATATCAAGAGCAATTGTACCCTATGTGCTTATATGCATTACCTTTTCCAAGGTTGTTTAGCAATGCCAATAACCCTTCATGGTTCTTTGCCAATATGAGTTTTATTTCTCGAGGCTTGTTTGGATTTGCAACAAACACCTGCAAGAGAATTGTATAGGCATGAGGACTGCATATACCTTAAATCTGTATGTGCAAACAGGACATAAAAGGGCAGCCAGCCAGGTGCATTAAGCTTTTGCTATATGCGAGTTAAAGAGAAGGCCGGACCACAGACATATGGATGCTTAATTACTGATAGGAGAGAAAGATCATGAGCACTTCGGATAGCATATTATAGCATGAACATTAATGGAATCAAATTCAATGAGGATCGACATTGCCACAAAATCCTCGAGAATTTGCAACCTCCCATTCGATTTCTGAAACGTTAGTCCCAAATAGCACATTCTTGAATTTGACCGTCTTTCATTGCTGTTGACGTTTGATTGAAAGTTGAAACAAGTAAGAAGGATCATATTTGAAGCACTCTTCTACACATGATGAAATATTGATGAGTCTGCTTATGTAACATGTAAGAGACAATAGAATTTCTGCATAGCAGGTGTGCCATAATCATGGCTAAAAGAAATACTATGAAAACATCTGAGGGAAAAAGGACCTTAGTGTTCTAGGTTATGAGAGTAATGCACCTATTAATCATCCGATTCCATTTCGAGGTATTTAGGGATCTACACAACTATGAGCTAAGTAATCTGCTTAGATCTTTCGCTACAAGTGGCACATGCTACATGAGATATTACTATGCAGATTTCTGTTGATTCCATAGGCAGAAAAAAGTGCACAGTTCCCAGAAAGTTAGCAAAATGATACCTTCCTCCCCTTTCCCCTCTTATCAGAAAGCAGGATATTTAAAGGTAAGACAATATTATCACCTTGAAAATATGGAAAGCAGAGATTTGGATGTTTTTGCTGGAGTCCTGCATGTGTAGAAAAATAAAGTTTATCATTTTTATATTGAACGAGAAAAAGAGAAACAAAACGATAAATCTCCACCCAAGTCCAACTAAAGCAAGTATAATGCATGAGGAAGTCCTGACATGCAATCTGAGACCACTCTTAACACTCCAAAAAAATCATATTGTCCCCTGAATCTTTTTCAGATAAGTACAGAACTGAGAATGAACTATGGAGTCACCTAGTGTTCCTTCATCGAGTACTGTCAACTACATACTTCTGCTGAAAGAGTCTGAGCATCCTACCCTTCTGGATGTCTTTCTATACCAAATAGGAGATAATGCATAACCAACACCATCCTACACGTATAACTCAATTTGCGGTACATGAACTAATACCACTTCCATTTGAGAATGGACCTCTCAAAGGTTGTTGATACAACCAGGGATCATCACACCCCAAAAGCTAGCTATTGAGGTGGGAGAGCCCAATGCTATATAAGCCCCACATCAGCTACTCATTAAACCAATGTGGGACTCAAGTCCCATACCTTGTAATAGGATCATAACAAACCACCACGCTCCGTATCTATAGTCCTTGACGGTTGTGCGCTAGACCATTTCTAGCCTCAGGACACTGCAGTACGGTGCTACCATCCAAGGCACAACATGCACAAAGGGCGTTAGGTAGCTCTGATACCATTGGTATGACCCACGGAGAACCACACCCCAAAAGCTAGTTAAGGGACTTGAGTCCCACATTGGTTTAATGGGAGCTGATGTGGGGCTTATGTAGCTTTGGGATCTCCCACCTCAATAGCTAGCTTTTATGGTGTGGTTCTCCCTGGATTGTATCAGTTGCTATGGTCCATGTGAAGAATTTGAGCAGTAAATTCAAAACCTTAAGAGGCAAGGTGGAGGTATAGATCTTTACAAACCCTTTAGATGCCATTTTATACCGATGTGGCACACTATGTAACTCAACAGTTTCTACACACACATACCAGTTATCCTCACCAATGAAACATTACTATGATAGAGCAAGCAAGAGACAACATGGAATACCTTCAGTAGATTCATCATAACTTTCAAATGGCTGACTTCTCCTATATAGCGCTTCATAATAAGGGAGTTGGGAGGCTCCAGTAGAAATTCTGAGAGAAGCTAAACTTCATGAAACATTTATCAGCAGCGGAAGAGCCATAAGAACAATCAAAAGAAAGCACTATTAACAAGGGAACTAACCTTCAGAGATTGCCTTCTTGTCACGTAATTAGGAGAAGTTAAGAGTTTTTCATATTGCTCGAAGAACTGGAAGTAAAAGTCAATGGGTATCAAGAACAAAATTATCGTAAGACTGATCAGAGGATAAATAATGGTGATAACTAAGATGTAACAAACCTCACTATAGTTATTAGTCAGGTATTGAGACACAGCAGATTCATGTTTGGTGAGTAAATCCTGCAGAATTTCAAGATATGTTAAAAGCAGCATTCACAGATAACTGTGCATAGCAAGCACAATCTTGAACTTCAAAAAATATGACCTTAAAGGTAGAAAATGCATCAGACGCAACATCGAAGTTTGGCAACTCCACAAACTTGAAGAACAATCCAAAGCTGGGAGACTCCAAGATGTATCTAAAATAAGGTACATAAAACTCATAAGAAAAAGATAATTGTGGATGGGCTTGGGGTGTAAAATACCAGATTCTTCAAGAGGTTGAGTAAATTTTGATAATCTGGACCTAAAAGGTGAATCCATTCCAAGAAATAATGTAACAATGAAAGACCTTGGCTAAACAATGCCAAAAATGAAAGAAGTTTCAAAACTCTGAAGAATCTGATAGTGACAGAGAAGCTTTAAACACAATCAGGGCTAGGGAAGTGTGAATATCTTACTTTGCAAGGCTTGGCAATTTTATGCATTCCCTAAGCATACCTCCGCAATGCATAGCAATTTCCTTGTTGTCATAGCTGCTCGTGAAATCAGAATGTCTTAGTACCATGAGCGTAAATACTATTCAGTGACAATATTTCACAACAAACTGTAGCTTATGTTTATTATATAAATTAGAAGGTTATCAAGAGTTACCTAACAAATAGAAGTTAAAAGGTTACTGGGAGCAGAACAGGAGGAACAGAGATGCTGGAGAGAGTTCTTTTTCAAGAACAGATCATAGGGTGTTACGTGTAAGCCAAATAAGGAACTTCTGACAGTGGAAGAATGTTATCCAAATCTAACTTGCCTGGATTCTATAAATACCAGTTGTTCAGGAATATTTTCAGTCTATATTTGGTCATTATAGTTTGAGATCTTAACTATACTTACCTTACCTTTCAATAGAACCCAACTCTTAAAGGATAAGGGTTGATAATTCTTTTAATGAATCTTATTTGCTCAACTTTCATCTTCTTTGAAGACTTCCTAGTACCATGGTATTTTATCTTTGTTTACAGGTGATTAATCTGAATTGATAATTTTCTTGTTCTTCACAGAGACTCCCTAGTTTAGTTGCTAAGAAAGCTAAAGATGCCACCAGAACACGTCAAAGGGAGATTTCGTAAAACAACGAAGAAAACAGAAACAAAAGGAAGGAAGAAATGTTATTGCTAGAGGAAAAGAACCTCTAATATCAGATGCCATATTTATTGTCAAAACCAGATAGATATGGTAAGGCCTTGTTTGTAAAGGATTCATAATACAAGTGTCGGTGGGCCAGCAGCTTAGTGTTGATATATCATATATGACAATTAAAACTTTTAAATTTCAAATACTAAATGATCATATGAATGAGATGTAACAAACTAATTAAAAGGAAATGAACAAAGAGATATTAAATGGAATGACCTTTTTATCCCACTGAAAGAAAATAGATTGTTTTCTGGTATGCTAATTCAGAAGTAGGAGCATGAAAAAGAAAATTTTAAGAGAGAGTTTTTCACTCTAAGAATATATATTACGTGTGGAGCCAACGAAGCATTATATGTTTGAAATGACTTTCCCCATTTGCATATGGAAAAACAATTACTTCCCCTAACCCTATATAATCACATAATTCAATCAGTCAGGATGGACTGACAATACTATCATCTGTTAAAGGAAACAGTGGTGCTAAGTTTTTACAGGTCTCCAGCACTTTCACCACCAGCCAGCCAGCGGGTTACCAAAATGGAAACACATACTACGGAGTCATCTTTACCACTAGAGGAATTGTTCTAAAAATAATTTCAATTATCTTCAAATCATGGTGGTTCTACCCTCTTCAGATGTGCATGCACAAAAAATTAGACTTGCTTACCAAACAACTAGGAAGTCCAGCAATTCCAAATGATTTTCCATGTATTGCACGCAACAATATGTGGAATCAACTTTTTGCTTCAACATAATTGACCAACAATGGACCAAATTTTTTCTAGCCTAAGCAAAAGACATAATAATTAGTCGTAGAATCTCAAACTAAATACAGTGCATTAAGTCTGATGGAAGATTGAATATCCTTTCAGATAAGATATAGGAACATACTTCCCATCCCAATATAAGTAATTTGTGAATGAATAGCGCAATAACATCTTCATTACAAACTTCAAGTGTTAGTTGTGCAACTTGATCTGGATTTGGCTCAACTTCTCCATCTCCAGCGAGCATAACTTTCATTGCCACAATATTTTTCTCAACTTCTTCCATAGCCTGTAAGAAAGGGATATTTTAAAAAAACATTGTCATCCTTGAACAGATTCTAATGAACAAAAGAACAAGCAAGCAAGGAAAGATAGTTACCCTGTTAAGCCTTATTCTTAGTTTCTGTAAAGATATGGCACATGGGCCTAACTCACCCCAAAAACTAGCTCATGAGTGGAGGTTTGTCCAAGTCCATATAAGGAAACAATTTCCCATCCCTCTACCGATGTGGGACTTCTTAACACTCCCCACACGCCCATACCTCAAACGGAGCGTGAACACTTATAAATGGGGCCTCAACATTGGTGAACAACAAATTGGAATGAGTATGGCTCTAATTCCATGTAAAATATGGCACCTGGGACTAACTCGACCCAAAAAGCTAGCTCATGTGGGGAGATTTGTCCAAGTCCAAATAAGGAGACCAATTTCCCACCCCTCTACCCATCCGGACTTCTTAACAGGTTCCAATGTTTAGTGACAGGAATGATTTTTTTCAACTTAGATAACGCTGATTAAAAAAAGAATATAAAAAGAAACAAACAAATATGAAAGCTATAATTGTAAATCATGATCGAATCAATGGAAGCATTGGCTTATGCATTCCTCTTTAGTCTCAACTCTGGGGATAGTTTTTTTCACTTATCTTTTTTAGAGAACCGCCTAAAGTTTAAACTAAAAAGAACTAAAAAGGTGAAATAATTTTTCATTGTCTCAGTTACTGTACTTGCTCTCTAAACCAACTTATTCATGGAAGAAAAACTGCTCCCTTTGACCAAATTTTTGCTATTAGTTCTATTTTATGATGAAAGATAGTAATGTTTAGCAGTGCAGTGAACTTTACTTAACACTTGTCTAGTAATCTACATTAAATCCTCCGGTTCCTCCACACACCTTTAGTTCATATCACAGTTTCCAACTATCCAAATCATTGGTTTAACTAAGCTGAGCCTTGCTTGAACAAGTGGAAAGCATCTAATTAAGTTTTTATAATAATTCTTATAATCCAACCATAACAGTTACCAAAAACATTTCCTTCTTAGCACCCAGGGGTGGAGGCAGCATATCTTTGGCGAAAAATATTACTATTTATGCATGATTAAAATTAGTTTTTAGGTATGTATAATTGATGTTGAACCCCCTCTACTTCTTAGATTTTGAATCCCCTTATTAAAAATTCTGGCTCTGCCACTGTTAGCACCCAAATCCATAACAAAATAGCAATTTCAGTTCAGTCCCAAAACCATCGAAAAATTGTAATGCTCATTTCCTTCTGAAGCAATTAGAAATTTAAACCAGCATTAACTAGTTCTCCACTCAATCACTTCTACTTATTTCACACCTATGAATTATGATCACTAAACTACATAACCACACGCCCACAAGGAGAAAAGTAGAACTCCCCATTCCTGCTATTCAGAAATGAATTGAAGAGCTCATTTCCATTTTCTTGATTCTTAAGCAGGTTGGTAGTGCTTATATCAGCTGATCAATCTTACTAATAATCTAGTCGCTACCCTTCTTCTTTTCGACAAATTCAATACAGCTTGAATCTTTTCCCCAAAAGAAACACTAATCCACAAGAACCAGTTCCCTAAACAACATGCCAAATCAGGTAAAACAAGAAAAAAATACGGTTGGTAGGTTTTCTTTCTTAGAAAAGAAAAAACAAAACAAATCCAGAAAACTCGGTTCCGTAAAGAATATGAAAAATCATAAAATAGAGGTAAAGTATCAAATGGGTCCAAGAAAAGAACCTTCTCAAGGGCTTTAACTTCAGCAACAGTTATGGAATCAAGGGCATTAAAACTATCTTTGACAGTTTTAGCGAGTTCTGATGGAGTTTTAGGCCTTGAAGCCTTGAAGAAAGAGAAAGACATTGTCAACCAATTTCGATCAAACAACAATGCCCACTTTGGCTTTGATCAAAAAACCACAACCAAAACCTCTCTCTCTCTCTGGATTTTATATATACCTACTCAGGGTTGGTTATGTTGTTTAAACAATGATTAATAATGGAAAGATTGTAATGTGGTGATTAATAATGAGGGTATGAAAAGGCGAAATTTAAAAAATTATAGATTTTTAGTCTAAAATACAATATGATATTATAATATTATAATAATATACAAAAGCTTTTCATATATTTTTTTTATAAAAGTATTTATAAACTTGATATATAATATTATATACCTAATATAAAATGTTATTAAATTATAAGAGATATTTATACATTCATATACAATAATATATAATATTATATACTTCTTTTGGTAATAATATAATATTATGTACTATTATACCATTTTTTTTTAATCTAAAGTCACATTTATTCAAAAACTACGTCAAATCATTCAAAATTTCATAGTTAGATTTTTTTAATACGTAATCATTGTATTATAATAATACATATTCAAAACGAAACTTATTTGCAAAAAATCAATCTTCAGACTTTGAAGGTTTAAGTTTCAACAATGGTTATTTATGACCATGAAATGTCAATAGTATTTCATAATAGCTTCAATAACGGAGATAAAGCAATAACTTAATATGTAAATTTCTTCAAAATCAAAAATCAGTATCAATCACCAGCTACATATATATACGTCTGGGACTACTCATTTCAATTATTGGACCAGCAAAAAAGTTGGTAATATTCAAATGCGATTGATGTCTTTGTAAGATGACTCGTAGAGACTCTACAATATTGTATTTCCATTATTATTTCCACCATGAAATTGACATAAAAAATTGATTGTTGTTGGTGTTTATAGTTTCAAAATCTAATCTAATTTTTTTTTAAAAATAAAATCTTTATAAAACAAAGAAATAATAGTTGGATGTATTCGAATTTTCTAGTAAAAGGCTGGAAAAATAAAGTGTCTTTTATGTGGAGAATCTATTGTTATCAATCCATTAAAGAAAGGCATGCAAATTGACTAACTTAGATGAGCATTGATGTAACTTTATGAACTACACTAAAACGTAATTATCTCTATAAATAATATTTTGTCTTAAATAATTTAATTTTTCATATTGTTAATAATGCATATTTTTATTTATATCTCATTTGGTATGAAATAATATTCAAATTCTCGCATATTTTATTACAATATTTATTTAATGTCGATGAAATATTGCATTAGTTATTTTGGTGAATTTTTTATGTTGTCCATCAAATATTGTGTGTCACGCTCCAAATTCAAGGAGCGCAACTTATAACTAATGTCAAGACTTAGGTCTGAGTCTACTCTGCTGAACTATTTGCTAACGACGCACAACAATCATATACGAACCAAGAAAATAAACAAAAATATTTTGGCTTTAAATAGGCACTCAATCAGCAAGCCCCCTATTAAAAACTCTATTAAAAAAAAGATACTCCCAACAGTTCATATAAAACAATAGTCAGCTAGCACATAAGTCATGTTTGGGACGTCGACGCTACCATGATATCTAGAAAAACATAAATGCTATATAGGTCGTCAAAGTCATCATGATCTTTATACAAAAGCTGAAAATAGCTATGTGTCAAAACAATACACCGAACAATCATAAAACTTTAACCAATCAACAAATAAAGCCAACAACACGACTATACAATCTCACACTAGTCTGCAAACCTCTAAGAGTAGTAAATCTTGATCAGAATTATCCCCGGACTACAAAAAAACTATATACAGCGAAATTCAATATACTTTACTTCGACAGTTTCAAAAGAAATGGACTAGCCGACCTGATAGAAGTCAACTGTGTTGTTGAGGTCGTCTGTCGGGACCTGCAGGCATGTGCTTCCCCCAAGTAATGGGGCATCAATACGAAACAATGTACCGAGTATGAAAGGTAATAGACCAATTGAGCATGTATCATAATATACCAAAACTAATCAGGTAATGAAGTTAAAATAAGATAAGCATACTGACATGCTCTTAAGAATATAAGCATGCAAAAATAATCAAACAACAGCCTAACCAAGCCCCAATAAGCTTGGCAGGTACAAACAACAAACAAAACCACCTATCTTAGCCTTCACAAGCCTAAAAGGTGTCAATTCAGTCTGAATATCCTTATCAATAGTCCTCTAGCCTTGCAGGCAGTCAAATAGTCGGTATTAATATATCCTCGTAGGTAACACATAGTCCTCTTAGGCATTCATATAGCCTCGTAGGTAGAACATGCCCTTTTATGTATCAATGTAGCCTTATAGAAAGCGCATACCTTTTAGACAACAATATAGCCCCACAGACAATACGTAGTACTCTCACATTCATGCAACTAACCACAATATCCCTAAGGGCAACAACAACAATTCAATAGGTTGAAAGTGAGCAATCTAGCTATAAACAACCTATATAAATAGTTTATAAATTGTTCCCAACATAGGTCACTACTAACATAACAAGAATCCAGACAAGGGAGAATTTTAATAACTCGAAGAACCAATAACTAACAATCATGGCTATGAATTATCAACGATAACAACAACCTACTTGTATTGCTCCTAATAAGCTTTAAGAAAACATGTCGAAAGAAGGAAATAGTTTTGATATATCTCTTTTCGATGAATTCAAACATCCTTAAGTCTTCTGTCGCCCCTCTCTCCTAATACTACAACATGTCAGGGTCTCAATCAATACACAAAATATAAGGCCTCGTGACAATCCAACAGAAGGCATGCATTTTCACCAAAAAAATACTATGTGAGGTCTAAAGTATTTATAAATCGATAAAATAGTGTTCTTACCTTGTTATACACCCTCATAATGATACCCATAACACTCTATATGTATAGTACTTTGTTGCCACAATGCTTTTGCATATATACCATGAAATTGACGAAATAAACTATGCCAAAGTGACAAGTTCGCGATGTAGAGCAACTTTCCTGAAGCTTGCAAGATGATATCACTAAGATCTAAGGAGTATTTTATGGATTTTATATGGAATGTGAAAATGAAGAAGAAAATGAAGGCGACGGATTAAATAAAGTTTTCATCGAACTTAGCTCACCTCACATACATGCTTGCATCCTCTCGAAAAAATGTGAATAGTTCTCTATTTTGAAATTGTAATTCGTATGGATGAATGATTTAATGCGTTGGAAACTAGACTCATAGACCTTCTATTTAATTGGGAGAAAATTCTGAGATATTTTAACCCAAATTTCAGATAAATTTTTAAAATAAAACTTGCGTTAAATTTCGTCAACTTTTATTTTTGACTTGCTTGACTCCAAAATTTAAAGTACGGTCATTGTACAATTCAAATAAGTCATACCACATCCTTCTTAATTTATTAATCACTCTTCATTTTGCTACAAAGGTATAGATTAATTTAGACATTTTGAAAGATCGAGATGTTACAGTGTGTTGACTTATTTAAAAATTTATCCTAAAATTAATTTATTTCAATCCCTCCACCAAATCTCCCTTAATTCTGTTTAAAATTTATAACAATTCATTAAGCTGAGGTGAGAGCTATACCTTCTGTAATCGAAGCAATAACTACTATAAAGTAAGGAGATGTGCAGGAACGATCCCTAAAGCAAATCAGTTTCTTTAATTGAAAAATAACATTTTTCATGAATTTGAAATTTCAAAGTAAATTTGACTTGTGGAATTTAAAATTACGGCATGTATTATTCGGAGTTCGAACTAATTAAAAAATCAAATTGATCAAAAAAAAATTGTCATCTAATTATTTTTCCTTTGATTTGATTTAGTTTGATGAAAGATTTAGAATTTATGATTTCTTGTTTTGATTTAAGTTTTAATAATTAAAAATTCCAAACGAAAATAACATTTGTACTCGATTAATTATTCATTTTTTTAATTTTTGTGTTATATGACTTACAACTTTTGAACATTCAATTTGGTATTGTAAGTGATTTTGATTATTTAACTAACAAATTTTAAAATAATTAAAGGATAATTGTGGTATTTGAATTTTTAGTTTGTTTGTATTTGACTAATTCTTTATTTATCAATAGATATAAGTAACTATATAGTATTTCGAGAGGAGAATCAAGTGTCAAACGCATTAGCTAAAAAGGGGGCTAAAATTGAGGAAGACAACTTTTGCAGATATTTTGAAGTTCCGTCATTGTTTCTTTCAAAGATAGTAGAGTAGACAAAGTAGGAACTCTTTTTGTACAGCTTACAAGCCTATCACCTATTATGGACGTTGTAATAGGATTATCTTTAGTCTACCCTTGAAAAATTACTGACCGTATCGCCACTACCTTGTAATGATGCATATTAATTATTAATTTATTATCCTTGTTTATAAAAATAAAAAAAATTGTATAGTAGCTTCTAAACATGCTCAATAATTTTTCCAATTGAGTCTTTTTTGGGCATTCATTAGTTATGATTAATTACATTATACATTCATATAACTAATTTAATTTTGCTTAAACCTTTTATATTTTAAAATCAAGTACATACATTTTTTGTATTATGAAAATTCTACACTTACATCTCCTAGTCTCTTATAATACTAGATATAAGGATTATTCTCCCTGTCCCAATTTATGTGGCACAAATATAATTTGGAATCAACTAAATTTTGATATGTTTTTGAAATATTTTAAATCGAAAATTTTTGCGATTAATAGTACTTTTTACATTATTTTTTTTTACATATTATATGTTACTATTTCTATCTCAATTTATGTGGCACTAATGAAATTTCGAGAGCCAATCAAATGTTTTAATTTTTTTGGGATATGTAAGTTTTTGGTGGGTCATGAATTGCCCATGTGTACTAACATGATCCGATCTGATCTTACCTGATTCGATTCGTTTTATTTAATTTCTTTAGAAAAAAATTAAATAAATGAATAAGATTGTCTTTTAAAAAGAAGAGGGAACAATTAAGAAGTTCTAATTGTTCAAACCTTTCCTTTTAAAAGGAGACCTCTTCTTTTCAGAATAGAACAACGATAGAACGTGAAGAAAAAGAGGAAAGAACGTGTATAACATAAAAACATGAAAAATAGAAGAAAAATAGAGAAAATTAAAACGCTACTTTTCTTGCCAATATTCAAACGACACACTCACAACCACTTAGTTTATGAACAAGAACAATCTCTGTTTTCTAGTGATTCAAAGAGAAATTTGAAACAACTCATTTTGATAGTGAAATCAACATTAACATCAATTTATTTGGCACAAATAAAATTTTGAGATCGAATCAATTCATTTTTTGAAGATATTTTTAGCAATAAAACAATATATTAGCATTTCTAAAACTTTTGGTAAATCTATTTATTCAAAAGAAAAGAAGAAGAGAAGATCAGAGAAGCATTTGGGATAGTTTATATTTTACTCTCAAACAATGAATATTGAGCTGTGAGAAATAACCTACATGATGTTGACACCCAATTTTGACCCTCCAGAATATAAATTAATCATCAAGCTTCTTCGATTTCTAACAATTTAAAATAATTAGTTTTATAAAAATTTCAAAAAAATAAAATAAAATAAACATAATTTGCAAGTTATTTTAAATAGCTTTGTCACTTTTTAATAATATGTATGTTTTGTTTAGTCATGTATATAATTAATGGATTTTATGAGTATTCAAAAATCATTCCGAAAAGATTTTATATTTTAAACACGTTATTAGTAGTAAGGGTCGTAATTTTGAATTAATGGATTTTATGAAATTGAAAATATTTTCAAGTTATTTTTAGAGTAATTTTATCATTTTTAATAATCTTAATAGTCTTAATAATAAATACGTATATTTTTACAACCACATTATTTTATAACTAATTTGAAAATCATCACAAAGGATTTTACATTTAGTTAAAATTATAGTTATGATTTCAAGTTCATTAGTTTGTAACTAAATTAATTATTTTATAATGGAAATAATTACTATATTTTGTTAAGATTAAGAAGCTCGGTAATTAATTAATGTTAATTCATCCAAATTAAATCCGATATTTTAAAAGATTTAACCCCTCCTTTCTTATTTGGGCCATTTGGAAAAATGGCCCACAAACCAATTCCCTTAACTCCCAGGCCCAATTCCTAGCCCACCAAAATAACCCAACTACAGCAAACAATTCTCAACAAACATACAATACAACAACATTCCAGATGACCCCAATTCCAAACAACAGCCCACCGCCTCCAGTTCCAATATGCAGCAAGCGAACGACCCCACCCTTCACATTGTCTTCTTCTTCAAACAGCATACGTACAGCAGCAGCCACCAAACGCCCGCAATTGTTGACGATTCCAAACGACCCCTGCATCTTGCTTTCTTCTCCAGCAGTCCAGAGAATCCAGAAAATCCGGCAGACCCGAGAATCGCGTCAACTACTCTGCAAAACCCACGCCCTGCAACCTAATCCATCTCCTCACGTCCCTTTCCCCCCTTTTCAAGGGATTTTCAAAGAAGATGGAAGGTTTTTCAATTTTTGGGAATTCAAATTTCATCCGTTTTCCCTAAATTAACCCCAAGTTTTCTCCTATATAAACCCACGTATCCATCGCTCAAAAGGGGGATTTTTCTTTTTTGATGTGGGAATTCTGATTGAACAATTAATAGAATCATTAAGAAATTTCAAACAAACTCTCTAATCCGAAGTCTCGAGAAGTCTGCCGCTTTGATTCTGCCTGGGAACTCTTGGTGTTGTGGTTTGTATTAAGATTTCGTGGTAGAAGGGTCCTTACTCTTAACTTGTCTCGTCCCTGTTTCGCTGCCCCGTGAAAGGTAATACCCATCTTTCAACTCGAGCATTTTATTTTAATGTGTAGTTGTTGGATTTTTTGATTATGTGAAGTTGTCTATAGGCTATTATTTGGGATCATTTTGACTTGTAGCTGATTGCAAATCGGTAGTAAATCTTGTTTGTTTAGTCCATGTCATTATTAGTTTCTGTTTTCTTTGAAGGTTTGATGTTTCCTCTCGGTTTTGAATCTATTTCTCTTTGTTGGAATCCCCTTATTTCACTGTTATCTCATCTCATTGGTTGTGAAGCTGTGACTCAGTCGTGAATTCCAAAATCATCTTCCATGAATGATTTCGGTCTTCACAATCTGATACATATATGTAGGCTGTTTTCTACTCTTGTTACTTTCAATAAAGCATCGTGTTCCACTGTTGGATTTTCGTATGTCGCTAAGGTGTTTTGTCTAGTGAAAAATGGAAGTATTGCCTTGATTATCTCGTTTCATGAGTCGATAAATAAATAAGTTACTTCAAGCTGATGGAATGTCCACTTATTTTATTTTTTTTTTTTTCTCAATCTTTTTGGATCTTTGAAGCCGGCTAAAGAGTTTTTTTTTTAGTATAAGTATATGTATATTTTGATGAAGTCAATTAAAGGCAGTGAGTTAACCTTGTTTCCTTAGGGTTAGTTTTTCTCTATATGTGCTTCTAGTAGGTGTTTCTTGTTTTGTTCTTGTTAATTTCACTCGATGACTAATCAGCCTGAACCTATTTACCTTAGAGGGTCTCAATTTTAATATATTTAAAGAATTATCTATGGAACTTAAGTTTGGGTAGCGTATGTTTTCTCTGCTTACTGTAATGGTTCCTAGCTCCATTTCTTGTCCTTACATACTGATTTAAATGCCTCTAATATTAAAATCTACACAAAGTATTGCTTTACTCGATTCTCTACCTTCTTTTGGTTAACCTTTTGGATAAAAGTGAGTCACTATTCGTAGTTGCATCGGTACGGAATCCGAGTTTCTGATTTTCTTCTTCTAGATTTTAGTTTGTTAGAGTTTCATCTTTTAAAAATTAGTTGAAGCATATTGCCTTTTGATACCAATTTTAAAATGTGAAAATCTTTTGACTCCTTGTAAGAGTTTCCAGTGGTTCGTTTTCTTTTTTTTTGTGTGTTCTCAAGAGCCATGAATAAATGAGTCTTAACCATCGATTTAAAAATGGGTATGCTGCGATGGCTTTAGTCAAGTCTTTGGCAATGGAGTTGAATCATTTTGTTCTAGATAGACATTCTGTTTTGCATATTTATTCAAAACTGTTCGATATGAAAGAGTTGTTAGATTTGTCCAATAAATTTGCTTGAGCTTGAAAATCCTAGTTGTTGTTTGATTCTGAAATCATGGCCACTGCCCTTTGTTTTCATTATGTTGCCCAAGTCACTTAAATTGTTTTATTTTAGCTTTAAAATTGTTAAGTTGTACCATTTTGATGCTATGAGTGTGTTTGACTCTTTTGGTGATTAAATTTTTCCCCCTAAATTTCCTTACTATAAATTTGAACAATAATTCTTTTTCCTTTCTTCTCGTTTTCATGTGATTTCGAGTGAGTTCATGGAACACTATTGCCCTTTCCTTTTCATTCCAATGGGCCATGGAGGCCCAACTACATTTCTCTCGAGTCACATTTAAAATCGATCCCCAATGGACTGATATGGGGAGCCAAAGAAGCAGCTGTACAGAATAATGGCTGATTGCAGGTCCTGAAAAAGTCGAAAATGAGCTGTATACATGTTGTATACAGCAGTAGGTGCCGATAAACACGTTTGGAGCTGCAAATACAGGTCCAAAACGTGAAAAAACAGTACAGGGTCGGAATACAGGTGTTCGGGGGCGAAAGATACATAAAAAGAGCTGATATACATGCTCGTATACACTGATATACAGCCAGTGTATACCAAAAACGGGATTGGATAAAAATCCAAAAATCCCAACGAAATAGGCCCAAAAGGCCCCGATTTAATTTCTTTCTCATTCTTTAATTATATATTTGCAATTATTTATTGTTTGATTCCTTAACTCTAACTTTATAATTATTAATTAACTTAATTAGATCCCCTAAAAGACGAGCTATTTTCTTTGCGTTGGTTGATTGTTTATTTATTTAATCAAATATACAGGTCAAATTATGCATTTTTTAAATCTTTGGTTCTTAGAAAAATAACATTGCTAAGCTTTTCACTCAATCATTTTTTATTCACTTTGAAAAATTGTTCAAGTTAAAAAAAAAATATATATCTTCTTTCTCAAATAAACTTTAAAAATGATAGTCAAAACCTCTCCAAATATATATATATATATATATGTATATATATATATATATATATATATATATATATGTATGTATGTATATATATATATAACCACTTATTCATTTTCTTAGAAAGGGTTAGCTAATTAAATAAAAAATAGATTCTCATGTTTAATTTAGTAAATTTGTTTAAACATTTTATTTCAAGATAAATTACATGAATTTTACTTAATCTAACTTTATTAATATTTTAATCACTTGCATTAAATTCAAATGTTTCATTTTAGGTCCCTTTCTCTAAAAGTGAAACGAAATATAAATGTGTCATTTATTTAATTTCTTAAAGTTAAACCAGTATTGTGATTTTTCATTATTATTATTATTATTATTATTATTATTATTATTATTATTATTATTATTATTATTATTATTATTATTATTATTACTATTTTTATTATTATTATTTTGTGTTAAATTATTTTCTAAAGAATTAGTCAAATATCATTTAGTCAAGTCGCAGGTCAACCGCATGTTAGCGGACACTTCGAATGCCTAAACCCTTCTCGAAGTGTAAATTGAACCCCGAACCCTCTTTGGTATTTTCAAATGATTTTTCTGTTTAAATCTTTGAAAATTTTAAGTTTTTCTTAATTTCTTTTAAAAAATTAAGTGGCGGCTCTTTTCTAAGTATATTTCTTAAATCGTTTTATACTTAGAACATTTTAAAAAGTGATTTTTCTACAGGATAGGAAGATTACGGTGCAACAGAAATGGCGACTCTGCTGGGGACTTAATTAAGTTCTAACCATAAGATTTGACTATTTGATTAATTGTAATTAATTGTTGAATTGTTTATTTGTGCTTAATGTGTTTAATTTGCTATAAACTATTGCATTTCATGGCATAACATATTCCGTCAAACGACACTTATTTTTTATTTTTTCATTTAAAGGACGATTATGCGGGCCGCAGTCGTTCGTTAACCAAATTGTTCTCGGGGCACCCTGACGAATGTAGTTGGCTACTGGATAGTCAACGGTCGTTAACTGTCCCAGCCCAAGTAGTCCGCTTGGGTCACCGATCCACTATAAAGAAAACCCACTCTTAGTCAGACTAGGATAGAGCGAAACCAAATCCCTAAAATTTAGCGCATTAGCCTAAGTTGACCCAATACCCAAGGCGTGTTGGGTCCATTAGAATGACCACCTTGAGTCCAAAGGGCCCGCGGCTCGAACGGACGTTCATGCTTATGTGTTTAAAGGATGTATGTGCTGTTTGACAATTGCTGTGTCTCGGGTTTGGGGGGTATCTAATTCTTTGTATGTTTTTGTAGATGGCCAAACAACACTTGAGTTTCAAAATAGTCACCGAGACGCCGAATCTCCTCCGTGTATGGTGGAACAATCTCAGTGCATGCCAGAAAAGAGAACTCTCTATTCATCTGGGTAACCTCCCATCGATAATGAATCTCAAAGTTTGGCCTAAGTTCATTGAGGTGGTTACTCGATTTTGGGATGATGAGAGGATGGTGTTTCGTTTTGGAGATGTTGAAATGACACCAACTGTTGAGGAAATCAAAGATTGTCTAGACAACGTCGGAACGTGCCAAAAAAGGAGAAATCATCCAGATCATCACATATTGCTACCGGATAAGCCGACCAACACAGGACTGAAAAATATGTTGTTACTAGTAAATGCAGACTGGCTAGATACTACAAGCATTCCGTTTGTGAAGTTCTATGAACGATGGGGACACGAGAACTATTATAAGAATTTTTCGAATGAGTTTTTCGATTATGGCAGTTGGAGGCAGACTCAAACTCTGGCATTTGCCGTGTGCCTATTAGGGACGATGGTATTTCCTCAGGGCGAAGGAAATGAAATTGATACTCGAATTATCATGGTAACTCACGCCATCTTTGAGGGTGTTGGTAAAAAGGGACAAGTCAAGAAATACTTCAACCTGGCGCCGATCATTTTAGCCGACATCTATCGAGCTTTGGGTAAATGCAAAAATGGGTTCTCGTTTTTTCAAGGGTGTAATATTTTATTGCAATGGTGGATGTCTAAGCATTTAGTGAAAACATGCGAGACTCAGAAGCAAAAATTGGCCGAGCCGAAGAAGGAAAGCCACCTCGACCACTACGAGTTCCATTTAAGTATCAACAGGTTTAAAGTACATAGCACAAGGGAAGCATGGGCTAAGGTCTTCCACGACATAAAAGACGGAAATGTACAATGGATGTTTCAAGATTTCATGTCAGAAAAAATAGTTGTTCAGGGGGCTAAGTGTCCATTCCTAATTCTTCCTGGCATTAGAGGAGTACGACCTTACAACCCTAGCAGGGTGATGCGGCAATTCGGCAGAAGACAAATTCTACCTTTTAAAGGAGACACTAGCCGCTACGTCTTCGACTACGACGGATGCGACAAAATACCTTATGCCAAAGATATTCTCCAAGAATGGGCCGGACGGGTCAACCTAAAGGAAAGCATGGCCGAAAACAGATATGAAGCTGGATATGTTGACGAATACAAAAAATGGTTGCAGGATGATCTACGTGGCACACTTGACCCAACTCCACGCTCGGGCAGACAGATTGAAGATGTACAAGTAAGGCTTCAAATCCAAGCCTACCATTTTCAGCAGGAATGGGACCGAAGAGAGCAAGAGTTTCAACGTAGGGAGCAAGAATACCTGCGTAGGGAACAGGAGTTCCAGCATCGAGAATATGAAAGTCGAAGGGCCTTAGCCTGTGCCTCGCAAGAGTTAGCCGACGCAAGAGCTTGTCTGATACGTCTGGATTCGAACTTGGATGATCAGCTTCACACTCTCCAGGGCATATCGATATCTTCCAAAGCTGTGTTCGCCGAGCCACATGTGATGACTAGCAAATTCCTCATTCGCGAAGAAGTGGAAAAAGCGAGAGGAGGAGCAGGACCTTCAGCCTTTTAGTTATCTTATTCCCCTGCGTGGGATTGATATTATTGTATTTGCAATTTATCCCTTCCCTAAAAGATGTATCCCTTCGCTTAATTTTGTAATGAATTCTCTGTTGTTTATGAATCTTATTTTGGGGGGATGCAACAATTTATTTCAAATAGCACAATACATCCTTTAAAAATCGCTAGGCCTACCCTTGGCACAAAAGGGTCACATGCATGTTAGGACGCGATATTTGTCTGTTTACTTATGTGCTTTAACTGTTTATGTGGTGCGTTGCTTTGAATGAGAATATTTTTAGCCCACTCCTTTTCAAAATTTTCTGTAAAAAAAAAAAAAAAAAAAAATATATATATATATATATATATATATATATATATATATAGTTACAAGTCACTACCCCAAAATGTCCGACCAAATTCCATGAGTCTTAAGTTTCTCAGTCAGACATAAAAATCCAATTACCAAATCCTAAGACATTACTCTATCATCTCAGGAAAGGTAAAATCGCAGCTAAGATGGAAAAAGGGAAAAGTATCGACATAGAGTTAACTGAGGAGGATTTGAAGATGAAGTTGCAGTGGCTCAAACAAGAGGTCCAAAAAATCAAAGAAAGGAGAATTGAAGTGGAGATCGCCACCGCAGTCGCACAAGCAGCAAATGCAGCACTAGACGCGGAGTTAGGGGCTAAGATGGCGAGATATGCTATCATAAATAAAGAGACGGCCACTATGCAGAAGAAACATGATGCCTTCAACAAAGATATCACCAAGAGGCTCCAAAAGACACACGAAAAATGCTTTTTCTTCAATACGGAAGCCATTAGCGGCCCCGAAGACACTCACCCTGGAGTTACTGAAGAAGATACTGGGGAAGAAATTGTCTATAAGCCTCTTTTTCAAGGGACAGTAGAAAGAAAAGAATGAGAATTGCCCTGGAGGCATATGAGGTTACACCCCGTGGTTAATGCGACAATCGGAAAAAGAATGGCTTGAATGAAGGCACATTTTATATTTTAGGAGTTTTATCGTCTGTCTTTCACTTTCCTTGTAATCGCCAAAATGAATGAATGAGAATGAAAATTTTCTATGTGTTCGAACTACGTAGGGCCTGAATTCTCTTTGCGAGATACGTAGGCAGCCTTTTAAGGCCCGGCCCCTATCTTTCAAAAAATTTTCTTTTCCCTCTTCATTTTGCAAGGAAATGTCGGTTTCGGATCAACATATGTCGAAAGATGCAACGAGAAGACCTTAGCTCAACGCGATTTAACCTTTCTGAGTCGGTAGCCCCAAAATAAAGACTAGCAAATTCCTGTTTGGTCAAAAGTCAGTCCCCAATATTCGTGGGTTAACATGTTCTCAAACAAAGCAACTTTTATATGTTTACATGCCCTCTATGTGATATTTTGCATTATTTGTCGTGAATCGAAACTGACAAATCTGCCTTTGAGTTGTTTCCTCTACAGGTAGTTAGAACTGATCTGTGTTGATAAGCTGGCTGAACATCCTTACTTTACAAGATCAAAAGGGTCTACAGATTCCTTCCCTGGCCAAAGCTCTCAGAAGGGCAAATCTACAATGGGTGATAATGTTGAAGATACTAACTTAACAGATGTTGTCGTAGCTCAGCCCGTCGTAGCTGATCAGAACGAGTTAATTATGCAGTTGATGCAACAAATCGCTGAGATGCGGGTTGAGATGCAGCGAAGGCAAGATTCATCTAATCCAGTTTTTGCTCCAGCAGATGGGAGGCCTCCATTTCACATTCCTCCTTCGAATACAGAACAAGCTCAAAACCCACCCTCCAGTCCGGCTCATAACGCACCAATTATCAACCTAACCACTCAAAACCCCCCATATGCCTCCGCTTCCTATCAGATACCACCACCTCCTCCAAACCCCAATCTCCAAATGCCGGCTCCTCCCCAAAATGCAAACCTCCAAACTGGTCCACTCACTCAAAGCCAACACATTAACAACCCGCAAACTTCCTTCCGTCACCCAAGTCAACATACCAACCCCCAAAATTTCCCCCAAAACTACCAAACCACTCCAAATGCCCAAAGTCCCTCCATTGCTCCACCCCTACCCCAAAAGGCCGTTTTCCAAATTCCAGTCCCTAATGAGCATGACGCTAATGGTTCTGAGCTTGACCATTATGAAGAACAGGAGAAAGAGTGGAGGTCAAAGGAAGAGGCCGCCAAGCTGAACATGAAAGAAGAAATCCGAAAAGCCATGAAAGAATTACAGTGTATTCCTGAAGTCGCCGGTTTAAATTACGAAGACTTATGCATTCATCCCGACTTGGACCTCCCGGAAGGATTCAAAATACCAAAGTTTGACGTCTTCGGAGGAACAGGGAACCCTTTGGCGCATCTGAGGGCATACTGTGATCAGCTCGTGGGAGTTGGGAGAGATGAAGCTCTACTGATGCGGCTTTTTAGCCGAAGTCTAAGCGGAGAGGCTCTGGAATGGTTTACCTCGCATGAGACGAGGCAGTGGCCTAGTTGGAATGCTTTGGCTAAAGACTTTATTGAACGATTCGCTTACAATGTGGAGATCGTTCCTGATCGTTATTCTTTAGAGAAGATGAAGCAAAAATCAAACGAAAGCTACAGAGAATTTGCGTATAGATGGAGAAAGGAGGCAGCTAGGGTTCAGCCTCCTATGTCAGAAAAAGAAATTGTTGAGGTATTTGTGCGGGTTCAAGAGCCCGAGTATTATGACAGAATTATGTTGCTCATTGGAGCAAAGTTTGCGGAGATAGTCAAAGTAGGTGAGACTATCGAAGATGGATTGAAGACCGGGAAGATTGCCCGTGTTGCTGCCTCGCCAGGATCCGCGGGTTTGTTGAAGAAGAAGAGAGAAGATGTGTCTGTTATATCTCTTGAGGGGAAGAAGACCCCAAGAAAATTCTTATCGTACCAAGGTCGTTCTCGACCTTCACAGAGTTCATACTCGGCCTATCATGCACAAGCCGATTACCAAAATGCACATCCCCTCAGTTATCAAAATACCCCTCCTCCCACTTATCAAAATACCCCTCCCAGCTACCAAATTTCTCCTCCGATCCATCAAATTCCCCCTCTAGTCTACCAAACCCCTCCTCATCACTACCGGAATGTCACACCCAACTGTGCCAACCTTCAAGCAAATTACCAAACTCCTCCCCCAGCCCCACTTTTCCAAAACACCATCCCGAACTACCAAGCTCCACAACCAAATTATCAAACCAATGCATATCCCAGATATCAAGCCCCCCGTCCAAACGCTTCGAATTATCGTCAAATGCCTCCTCCTCAACAAGGCAATTACGATCCCCCCCGTCCTAGATTCGAGAAAAAGCCCGCCAGAATTTTTACACCACTCGTTGAAAGCCGAACAAAGCTGTTCGAGCGATTAAACGCGGCAGGCTATATTCATCCAGTGGGGCCCAAACCGGTCGACACCAACTCTAAGTTCTACAGACCTGATCAAAGGTGCGCATATCACTCCAACAATGTTGGGCATGATACCGAGGATTGTATCAACTTAAAGCACAAGATCCAGGATCTAATCGACCAGAAAGTGGTCTCTCTCCAGACAGTCGAGCCTAATGTTAATAGTAATCCTTTGCCTAATCATGGAGGCGTCACTATCAACATGATAGAGACAGATGATGATGGGTTCGTAGCAAAGGCAATAGTTTCGATCGCCCCTGATAACTTGGAAAGGGCTGTGGCTTCGTTGAGTATCAAAGAAAAGAAAGAGTTCGTGATTCTGACACCTAAGAAGGTTGCCGCCTTGGTGCCCCAAGAAACTCTTGTCCGACCAAAGTTTGTGATTGAAACGGCTGTTACACAGGGTATGACTAGATCCGGCAGATGCTACACGCCAGAAGAACTTTCCCAAGGGACGCAGAAGAAAGAGCAGTATAAAAGGCCGATTAGTGAAGCTGAAGCCGAGGAGTTCTGGAGGAAAATGCAGCCGAAAGATTATTCAATTGTGAAGCATTTGGAGAAGACGCCGGCTCAGATTTCTATATGGGCTTTGTTGATGAGTTCGCAAATGCACAGGCAAGCTTTGATGAAAGCTTTAGATGACACTTATGTACCCGTGGGTACTAACAGTGATAACCTGGCTGCCATGATAAATCGGGTTATTCAAGGACACCGAATTAGTTTCTGTGACGAAGAGCTGCCCTTGGAAGGGAGGATGCACAACAAAGCTTTGCATGTCACCATTATGTGTCGAGAAAAGATAATAAATCGCGTCTTGATCGATGATGGGTCCGGTCTTAATATTTGCCCCCTATCGACCCTGAGGCAACTGAAATTTGACTTGGGAAAGCTTCAGCAAAACCAAGTCAATGTGAGAGCTTTTGATGGAGTGCAAAGGGATACATTGGGTGCAGTAAACTTGGATATCCAGATGGGTCCTGCGGAATTTAAAGTAGAATTTCAGGTGTTGGATATCAATACCAGTTACAATTTGCTTCTGGGAAGACCATTTATCCACATGGCTGGAGCTGTACCGTCTACTCTTCACCAATTAATGAAATTTGTTTGGAAGGACCAGGAATTGGTCATTTATGGTGAAGGGAGCCATTTCAACGGGTATGCGCCGATCGTTGATAATGTCTCCCAAGGTTGTGATTTCTACACGGTGGAGTTGGTAAATGCCACCGGTGAAGATTTGGCTCCACAGCCCCCTATGCCTTCTGTGCACAAGATGATTGCTACAGTTATGCTTCGGAGTGGTTTCGAACCGGGTTTCGGATTAGGGAAGCACTTTCAAGGAATTGTCAAGCCTATCCAGATTCCTGTCAAAGGAGCAAAGTTTGGTTTGGGGTATGTCCCCACAGGTGATGAGACAGAGATGGAAAACAAGAATATGGATCAAGCATTATCCAGGCCAATCCCTCATCTGTACCAGTCATTTCCGGTGCGAGAATATGTGAATGATGATGGTTTAAGGGAAGGAATCTGCGGCCTTTTTGAGGAGATTGATGCGGTCGTCGAAGGAGAGGCTGGAACATCAGGCATTCGTGATGCGGAACCTGCGGAACAGTTGCGAAATTGGACCTCCACACCAATCCTGATTTCCCGCTCTTCTGGGTAGAAAGGACATGTGCTTTTGCTTGTTTCTTTAAATCGGTGGTAGTTCGGAAGAGGCCCGAGACCCACCCTTTATGCAGTTTTACATATTTGAATGTTTTTACATTTTCTTGTGATGTTTTAAATGGCCCTCTACCATGGCCAAAGTTGTGTTTGTCCTTCAATTTAAATGAAAGCCTCTTTTGTCAAAATTTATTTACTTATCCGTTTTTACTTTTCTAATTTTGTTTGTTTATGATTTCAGTAATCTTAATTTAAAACCTGCCAATGTCATGTCATGTCATGAGCCGAACGAGCGAAATGAAGTAGGTGACGATGAATGCGAAGAACACGAAGAAGAAAATGAGGTACCAGAATATTTGGCTGAAGAATTTCGACAATTTGAAAATCAACATAAGCCAAATCTTGAAGAAACTGAAACTGTGAATCTCGGAGATGAAGAATGTATCAAGGAAGTCAGAATCAGTGTCCATCTGACTGATGCTCAAGGGAAGGACATGGTGCATTTGCTTAGAGAATACATTGATGTATTTGCCTGGTCTTACAAAGATATGCCAGGGCTAAGTACGAATATGGTGTCTCACAAATTGCCAATTAATCCAGACTTCAGTCCAGTGAAACAGAAGACTCGAAAGTTCAAGCCGGAGCTGAGTTTAAAGATCAAAGAGGAGATTACCAAACAGATCGAGTCTCAGGTAGTGGAAGTGACGCAATATCCAACTTGGTTAGCCAATGTAGTTCCGGTTGCAAAGAAAGACGGAAAGATCCGGATTTGTGTTGACTATAGAGATCTCAACAAAGCTAGCCCAAAAGATAATTTTCCATTACCAAACATTCACATTCTCATCGATAATTGTGCTAAACATGAGATGCAGTCATTTGTGGATTGTTATGCGGGCTATCATCAAATTCTGATGGAGGAAAAAGATGCGGAAAAGACAGCTTTCATTACACCCTGGGGTGTATATCATTATCGAGTGATGCCTTTTGGTCTCAAAAACGCAGGTGCTACTTATATGAGAGCTATGACAACTATCTTCCATGATATGATTCATAAAGAGATCGAGGTGTATGTGGATGACGTCATAATCAAATCCCGCGAGAGTTTAGATCACTTGGCTCACTTGAGAAAGTTCTTTGATCGTCTGCGTCGGTACAATTTGAAGTTAAACCCTGCCAAATGTGCTTTTGGAGTGCCAGCCGGCAAGCTGTTGGGATTTATAGTCAGTAGGAGGGGCATTGAGCTTGATCCTTCCAAGATTAAAGCAATTCAGGAATTACCTCCTCCGAAGACAAAAAAGGAGGTAATGAGTTTTTTGGGAAGGCTAAACTACATCAGTCGATTTATTGCTCAATCTACCGTGGTGTGTGAGCCAATCTTCAAGTTGTTGAAGAAAGATGCTTTGACCAAATGGACCGGAGAATGTCAGACGGCTTTCGATACTATCAAGAACTATTTGTCCAACCCGCCAGTGTTGGTTCCTCCACGAGAGGGCAGTCCATTGTTGTTATATTTATCTATCTCGGATAGCGCATTTGGATGCGTTCTTGGCCAACATGATGAAACTGGGAAGAAAGAACGAGCCATTTATTATTTGAGCAAGAAATTCACTCCGTATGAAGCTCGTTATACGCTTCTGGAAAGAACTTGTTGTGCTTTGACTTGGATTGCGCAGAAGTTGAGACATTATTTATCTTCTTATACCACATATCTCATTTCCAGGATGGACCCGTTGAAATATATTTTCCAGAAAGCAATGCCTACCGGGAAGTTGGCTAAATGGCAAATGCTTTTGAGTGAATTTGACATTGTGTATATGACCCAGAAGGCGATAAAAGCACAGGCCTTAGCTGATCATCTTGCAGAAAATCCGGTTGACGAAGATTATGAACCACTCAGAACATATTTTCCCGATGAAGAGATTGCATTTGTGGGAGAAGATATCTCTGAAGCATACCCTGGTTGGAGGGTATTCTTTGATGGAGCGGCGAATCACCAAGGGAAAGGTATTGGAGCGGTTTTAGTATCAGAAACTGGTCAGCACTATCCTATGGCGGCTAAGCTCCGATTTGACTGCACAAACAATATGGCTGAATATGAAGCTTGCATCCTCGGTTTGAAAATGGCAATCGATATGAACGTGCATGAGTTGTTGGTCATTGGAGATTCAGATTTGCTAATTCACCAGGTTCAAGGAGAATGGGCTGTGAAGAATCCAAAGATCACACCATACGTGCAGTATATACAGAAGTTATGCAAAAGGTTCCGCAGAATTGAATTCAGACATACTCCCAGGATGCAGAATGAGTTGGCTGATGCTCTTGCCACCATTGCCTCAATGATTAAACACCCAGATACAAGTTATATTAATCCTTTGGATATCGAGGTAAAAGAGCAGCCTACTCATTGTTCACATGTCGAAGCAGAACAAGATGGCCTACCTTGGTATTTTGACATCAAGAAGTATTTGGAGACCGGAACCTATCCTGAGAATGCAACTTTCAACCAAAAGAAGTCGATACGCCGTATGGCCCTCAATTTCTTTGCAAGTGGAGAAATCCTTTACAGGAGGACTCCAGATTTAGGTCTTCTCAGATGTGTTGACGCTAGTGAAGCTGCAAAGCTTCTGGAACAGATACATGCAGGAGTTTGTGGTACTCACATGAATGGACTCACTCTAGCAAAGAAGATCCTCCGAGCCGGTTATTTTTGGATGACTATGGAGCACGATTGTTGCAAGTTTGTGCAAAAATGTCATAAATGTCAAGTACATGGTGATTTGATTCGAGTGCCGCCTCACGAACTCAATGCTATGAGTTCGCCTTGGCCGTTTGTAGCTTGGGGCATGGACGTCATCGGTCCAATAGAGCCAGCCGCCTCCAATGGACACAGATTCATATTAGTTGCCATTGACTACTTTACCAAGTGGGTGGAAGCAGCTTCGTATAAGTCGGTAACTAAGAAAGTTGTAGCTGATTTTGTTCGCAACAACCTGATATGTAGGTATGGGGTGCCAGAATCCATCATTACTGATAATGGAGCAAATCTCAACAGTCACCTAATGAGAGAGATATGCGAACAGTTCAAGATTACTCACCGGAACTCGACCGCTTATCGTCCCCAAATGAATGGTGCTGTAGAAGCCGCCAACAAGAATATAAAGAAGATTCTGAGGAAAATGATCGATAATCACAGAGGTTGGCATGAAATGCTACCATATGCTCTGTTGGGTTACAGAACGACGGTCAGAACATCAATTGGAGCCACTCCATATTTGCTGGTATATGGAACGGAAGCAGTTATACCTGCAGAAGTTGAAATACCTTCGTTGAGAATCATCCAGGAGGCTGAGTTGAATGATGCTGATTGGGTTAGCAAGCGGATGGACCAGTTGACCTTAATTGATGAGAAGAGAATGGTTGCTGTTTGTCACGGTCAACTTTACCGACAGAGAATGATCCGTGCTTTTCATAAAAAAGTAAGATCCAGAACGTCTGAGGTTGGTCAGTTGGTGCTCAAACGTATCTTTCCTCACCAAGATGAATATAAAGGGAAATTTGCTCCAAATTGGCAAGGACCCTACATGGTTCGTAAAGTGTTACCTGGAGGTGCTTTGATCTTGTCAGAGATGGATGGAACGGAATGGCCAAAGCCAATCAACTCAGATGCTGTCAAGAGATATTATGTATGAAGTCTTAGTTTGTACTTCTGTCATTTCTTTGTAGTCGCTCTATTTGCTTGTAATCGCTTTATTTAGAATTTTATCCCTTTTGATGAACTACGTCTGACCTGAATTCTCAAGAATGAGATACGTAGGCGGCCTATGTCGGCCTCGGTCACCCCTTTTATTCCTTTTTAAATGTTTCCTTTACTTGAACTACGTTCGACCTGAATTCTCAAGAATGAGATACGTAGGCGGTCTATGTCGGCCTCGGTCGGTTTTTTATTTATATTTCTTATTTTTGTTAATCCTTGATAGGGGGAACTACGTTTGACCTGATTCCTGCCTCAACGGGATACGTAGGCGCCACAAGGGCTCGGTCATATTTCCCTTAAGGTTTCTATTTCTCTTTACAATAGAAACTGGGACAGAATTTTTGAAAGGGACTCAAAAATTCTCGAGAAGAATATCTCTCCAGCAAAGTCAAGATTGAAGCGACGTTGAGAATTATAACTGGGACAGAATTTTTGAGAAGATCTCAAAAATTCCAGCTCAAATACGCCAAGACAGTCGACTAGGACAGAAATTTTTAAGGATGACCTCAAAAATTTCAATAAGGCTCATTTAAAGTTTGGAATAGCTTTGAATACTTCCCAACAACTAATCAGATAAACCTCGAGGCATCAAAGACGTTCACTAAGCTTGACGTGACATGACACTTGGCAGTGACCTTTTCCAAACATTACTTTTTGAAAATCTGTTTTCCTTAAAACTTTTATTTCGTGTTTTAAATATTTTGTATAACAAATGTCTTGTCTTACCTACCAAGAAGCGGGAGATCGGAGAAATCAATTGGAGATAGCCAGAAAAGGATCAGACAACCAAAAGATCGACACAGATCAGTTCATTTTAAACTAACAATTTTTCTGTGGATGCAGGGCAATAGGTTTACCTCAGAATCAGCATATTCTTCAATGAATACGGAGAGGTCAAAAGGCGAGGATCTCCCCAAAGCTAACAATTTCTCTGTGGATGTAGGAAATATGTTATGCTTCTTATACCAAAGAATTGGTGATAGAAATATTATTATTCAATTCCCAGCAAGGCGAAATCTATAACAAACATGCCACTATTGTTCAGAGACGGAACAAACGAAAAAGAGAGCAATATTGATATTTTCCAACTACCAAGATGTCTGGAAGACATTTATCTGTATTATATTATTAGATATGATGATACTATTATCTTGAAGGTTATCTATATAGTATTATCAAATGAGATGATACCAATACTCCGACGATTATTTTATTGTCAAAAAGACAATATCACCACTACAAGATACCTGGAAGATCACCAAAATTGTTCGGTGAAGTATCATCTTCGTTCCGTATCGGGAGGCATCAACATCGCTTTCATGCATTGAGAAAATTCATGCATTGCGAAAAATTCATGCATCGCAAAAATTCATGCATTGAGAAAAATTCATGCATTGCGAAAAAATCATGCATTGATAAAAATTCATGCATCGCGGAAAAATTCATGCATTGCGAAAATTCATGTATCGCGAAAAAATTCATGCATAGAAAAATTCATGCATTGAGAAAAATTCTTGCATCGCGAAAATTCATACATTGAGAAAATTCATGCATTGGGAAAATTCATGCATTGAGAAAATTCATGCATTGCGAAAATTCATGCATTGCGGAAAATTCATGCATTGAGAAAAATTCATACATCGCAAAAATTCATGCATTGAGAAATTCATGCATTGCGAAAATTCATGCATTGAGAAAAATTCATGCATCGCAAAAATTCATGCATTAAGAAAATTCATGCATTGAGAAAAATTCATGCATTGCGCAAAAACTCATGCATTGAGAAAAATTAATGCATTGAGGAAAATTCATGCATCGCAAAAATTCATGCATTGAGAAAATTCATGCATTGAGAAAAATTCATGCATTGCGCAAAAATTCATGCATTGAGAAAAATTCATGCATTGTGAAAATTCATGCATTGCAAAAATTCATGCATTGAGAAAATTCATGCATCGCGAAAATTCATGCATAGCGAAAATTCATGCATCGCGAAAAATTCATGCATTGAGAAAAATTCATGCATTGCGAAAATTCATGCATCGCGAAAATTCATTCATTGAGAAAATTCATGCATTGAGAAAAATTCATGCATTGAGAAAATTCATGCATTGCGCAAAAATTCATGCATTGAGAAAAATTCATGCATTGCAAAAATTCATGCATTGCGAAAATTCATGCATTGAGAAAATTCATGCATCGCGAAAAATTCATGCATTGCGAAAATTCATGCATCGCGAAAATTCATTCATTGAAAAAATTCATGCATTGCGAAAATTCATGCATCGCGAAAATTCATGTAGTGAGAAAATTCATGCATTGCAAAAAAAAAATAAAAAATAAAAAATAAATAAATAAATAAATTTCATGCATCGCAAAAAATTCATGCATCGCGGAGGGCAAATTCATGCATCGCGAAGAGTCATTCATAGAATATTATCAAACGAGATAATACCATCACCCTGAGGGACATCATCAATAGAATATCCTCAACCTACAGAAGGATCTTCATTATCATTATCCTACCGATGGATCAACATTATCAACATCATCATTCTGATAATGAAACATCATCATAATGTCATGTAGCAGCACTATCCTACCAATGGATCAGCATCACCCTACCAATGGATTATCGTCATCTTACTAATGAAGAATCATCATTATTATTTTCATTTGCAAGAACGATGTCAAAAGAACTATCAACATATTATATCAGTCTATTTCTTATTACTTCATATCAAAAGAAGAGTACATTGAAGAATCATATTGCAAATATAAGATACAAGCTTTATTTGCTTTACGTCAAACCCGATGAAGTTAACATTAAAAATTCAAGGAGAGCAACTAAGTGTCAACATGGTAAAAGACGCTATCTCTCCATTTGAATCATATTTTACACTAATGAGTTTTATCTCAGTCTTTGTCGAGAACATCCAAGAGGATGAATTCTCAAATCAAACCACAGGTGCGGACGACATCAAAAAGGATGCAGAACAACGTGGAACTTTTTCTTAGCAGCGAACTGGGACGTAGTCCAAAGAGGGGTGCCAAACTCTTAGGACGCGAGCTGAGGAGCGACTTTCACCACAATCAAACCACACCCCTATCAGAAGGCATGTGGGTTTTTCTTTGGGTTTGTCAGTTTCAGTTTCGCATCCGAAAATTTTGGTCTCTATCGGAAGCAGCTTTCCAATCCAAGTGGCGATACTCGACTTATTTGTCACTCATCTGGAACCAAAGGTTATTTTGCATAATAGATTTCCTTTTCGACCGATAGAGTCGAACTACAACCAGCCTGACTCCCTAAGTTGAGGGATATGTAGGCAGAATCAATGATGAAACTCGGCTGTATTCCAACATTGGCACTTAAATTTTATTCTCAAGCATTCTAGTTCCTTCATAATTTGATATCGGGATGACTTTGAATTCTTTCAAGTCGTGCGTCAAATCAAGCGCGTAGAACTACAGGTGGTCTTAATTCTCATAACCTGAGATATGTAAGAAGCCCACTTCCAGGATTCGACCATGATTCCTAAAGTCCGTACTCGAAAGCCTTACCGAAGGATGAAGATGTGGTCGGTCAAAATTGGATTCGTCAATTTCATTTTCCTCGAATTTCTTGCATCAATCCGAGTAAAACGAGGGACAGCTGTTGACACCCAATTTTGACCCTCCAGAATATAAATTAATCATCAAGCTTCTTCGATTTCTAACAATTTAAAATAATTAGTTTTATAAAAATTTCAAAAAAATAAAATAAAATAAACATAATTTGCAAGTTATTTTAAATAGCTTTGTCACTTTTTAATAATATGTATGTTTTGTTTAGTCATGTATATAATTAATGGATTTTATGAGTATTCAAAAATCATTCCGAAAAGATTTTATATTTTAAACACGTTATTAGTAGTAAGGGTCGTAATTTTGAATTAATGGATTTTATGAAATTGAAAATATTTTCAAGTTATTTTTAGAGTAATTTTATCATTTTTAATAATCTTAATAGTCTTAATAATAAATACGTATATTTTTACAACCACATTATTTTATAACTAATTTGAAAATCATCACAAAGGATTTTACATTTAGTTAAAATTATAGTTATGATTTCAAGTTCATTAGTTTGTAACTAAATTAATTATTTTATAATGGAAATAATTACTATATTTTGTTAAGATTAAGAAGCTCGGTAATTAATTAATGTTAATTCATCCAAATTAAATCCGATATTTTAAAAGATTTAACCCCTCCTTTCTTATTTGGGCCATTTGGAAAAATGGCCCACAAACCAATTCCCTTAACTCCCAGGCCCAATTCCTAGCCCACCAAAATAACCCAACTACAGCAAACAATTCTCAACAAACATACAATACAACAACATTCCAGATGACCCCAATTCCAAACAACAGCCCACCGCCTCCAGTTCCAATATGCAGCAAGCGAACGACCCCACCCTTCACATTGTCTTCTTCTTCAAACAGCATACGTACAGCAGCAGCCACCAAACGCCCGCAATTGTTGACGATTCCAAACGACCCCTGCATCTTGCTTTCTTCTCCAGCAGTCCAGAGAATCCAGAAAATCCGGCAGACCCGAGAATCGCGTCAACTACTCTGCAAAACCCACGCCCTGCAACCTAATCCATCTCCTCACGTCCCTTTCCCCCCTTTTCAAGGGATTTTCAAAGAAGATGGAAGGTTTTTCAATTTTTGGGAATTCAAATTTCATCCGTTTTCCCTAAATTAACCCCAAGTTTTCTCCTATATAAACCCACGTATCCATCGCTCAAAAGGGGGATTTTTCTTTTTTGATGTGGGAATTCTGATTGAACAATTAATAGAATCATTAAGAAATTTCAAACAAACTCTCTAATCCGAAGTCTCGAGAAGTCTGCCGCTTTGATTCTGCCTGGGAACTCTTGGTGTTGTGGTTTGTATTAAGATTTCGTGGTAGAAGGGTCCTTACTCTTAACTTGTCTCGTCCCTGTTTCGCTGCCCCGTGAAAGGTAATACCCATCTTTCAACTCGAGCATTTTATTTTAATGTGTAGTTGTTGGATTTTTTGATTATGTGAAGTTGTCTATAGGCTATTATTTGGGATCATTTTGACTTGTAGCTGATTGCAAATCGGTAGTAAATCTTGTTTGTTTAGTCCATGTCATTATTAGTTTCTGTTTTCTTTGAAGGTTTGATGTTTCCTCTCGGTTTTGAATCTATTTCTCTTTGTTGGAATCCCCTTATTTCACTGTTATCTCATCTCATTGGTTGTGAAGCTGTGACTCAGTCGTGAATTCCAAAATCATCTTCCATGAATGATTTCGGTCTTCACAATCTGATACATATATGTAGGCTGTTTTCTACTCTTGTTACTTTCAATAAAGCATCGTGTTCCACTGTTGGATTTTCGTATGTCGCTAAGGTGTTTTGTCTAGTGAAAAATGGAAGTATTGCCTTGATTATCTCGTTTCATGAGTCGATAAATAAATAAGTTACTTCAAGCTGATGGAATGTCCACTTATTTTATTTTTTTTTTTTTCTCAATCTTTTTGGATCTTTGAAGCCGGCTAAAGAGTTTTTTTTTTAGTATAAGTATATGTATATTTTGATGAAGTCAATTAAAGGCAGTGAGTTAACCTTGTTTCCTTAGGGTTAGTTTTTCTCTATATGTGCTTCTAGTAGGTGTTTCTTGTTTTGTTCTTGTTAATTTCACTCGATGACTAATCAGCCTGAACCTATTTACCTTAGAGGGTCTCAATTTTAATATATTTAAAGAATTATCTATGGAACTTAAGTTTGGGTAGCGTATGTTTTCTCTGCTTACTGTAATGGTTCCTAGCTCCATTTCTTGTCCTTACATACTGATTTAAATGCCTCTAATATTAAAATCTACACAAAGTATTGCTTTACTCGATTCTCTACCTTCTTTTGGTTAACCTTTTGGATAAAAGTGAGTCACTATTCGTAGTTGCATCGGTACGGAATCCGAGTTTCTGATTTTCTTCTTCTAGATTTTAGTTTGTTAGAGTTTCATCTTTTAAAAATTAGTTGAAGCATATTGCCTTTTGATACCAATTTTAAAATGTGAAAATCTTTTGACTCCTTGTAAGAGTTTCCAGTGGTTCGTTTTCTTTTTTTTTGTGTGTTCTCAAGAGCCATGAATAAATGAGTCTTAACCATCGATTTAAAAATGGGTATGCTGCGATGGCTTTAGTCAAGTCTTTGGCAATGGAGTTGAATCATTTTGTTCTAGATAGACATTCTGTTTTGCATATTTATTCAAAACTGTTCGATATGAAAGAGTTGTTAGATTTGTCCAATAAATTTGCTTGAGCTTGAAAATCCTAGTTGTTGTTTGATTCTGAAATCATGGCCACTGCCCTTTGTTTTCATTATGTTGCCCAAGTCACTTAAATTGTTTTATTTTAGCTTTAAAATTGTTAAGTTGTACCATTTTGATGCTATGAGTGTGTTTGACTCTTTTGGTGATTAAATTTTTCCCCCTAAATTTCCTTACTATAAATTTGAACAATAATTCTTTTTCCTTTCTTCTCGTTTTCATGTGATTTCGAGTGAGTTCATGGAACACTATTGCCCTTTCCTTTTCATTCCAATGGGCCATGGAGGCCCAACTACATTTCTCTCGAGTCACATTTAAAATCGATCCCCAATGGACTGATATGGGGAGCCAAAGAAGCAGCTGTACAGAATAATGGCTGATTGCAGGTCCTGAAAAAGTCGAAAATGAGCTGTATACATGTTGTATACAGCAGTAGGTGCCGATAAACACGTTTGGAGCTGCAAATACAGGTCCAAAACGTGAAAAAACAGTACAGGGTCGGAATACAGGTGTTCGGGGGCGAAAGATACATAAAAAGAGCTGATATACATGCTCGTATACACTGATATACAGCCAGTGTATACCAAAAACGGGATTGGATAAAAATCCAAAAATCCCAACGAAATAGGCCCAAAAGGCCCCGATTTAATTTCTTTCTCATTCTTTAATTATATATTTGCAATTATTTATTGTTTGATTCCTTAACTCTAACTTTATAATTATTAATTAACTTAATTAGATCCCCTAAAAGACGAGCTATTTTCTTTGCGTTGGTTGATTGTTTATTTATTTAATCAAATATACAGGTCAAATTATGCATTTTTTAAATCTTTGGTTCTTAGAAAAATAACATTGCTAAGCTTTTCACTCAATCATTTTTTATTCACTTTGAAAAATTGTTCAAGTTAAAAAAAAAATATATATCTTCTTTCTCAAATAAACTTTAAAAATGATAGTCAAAACCTCTCCAAATATATATATATATATATATGTATATATATATATATATATATATATATATATATGTATGTATGTATATATATATATAACCACTTATTCATTTTCTTAGAAAGGGTTAGCTAATTAAATAAAAAATAGATTCTCATGTTTAATTTAGTAAATTTGTTTAAACATTTTATTTCAAGATAAATTACATGAATTTTACTTAATCTAACTTTATTAATATTTTAATCACTTGCATTAAATTCAAATGTTTCATTTTAGGTCCCTTTCTCTAAAAGTGAAACGAAATATAAATGTGTCATTTATTTAATTTCTTAAAGTTAAACCAGTATTGTGATTTTTCATTATTATTATTATTATTATTATTATTATTATTATTATTATTATTATTATTATTATTATTATTATTATTATTATTACTATTTTTATTATTATTATTTTGTGTTAAATTATTTTCTAAAGAATTAGTCAAATATCATTTAGTCAAGTCGCAGGTCAACCGCATGTTAGCGGACACTTCGAATGCCTAAACCCTTCTCGAAGTGTAAATTGAACCCCGAACCCTCTTTGGTATTTTCAAATGATTTTTCTGTTTAAATCTTTGAAAATTTTAAGTTTTTCTTAATTTCTTTTAAAAAATTAAGTGGCGACTCTTTTCTAAGTATATTTCTTAAATCGTTTTATACTTAGAACATTTTAAAAAGTGATTTTTCTACAGGATAGGAAGATTACGGTGCAACACATGATAAACTGACAATAATAGTAAATGAAGATGATATAAACAAAGGACACTTTAGTCTTTAACAAATTTATATGATAATTGCATAAGATTCATTAAGACCCGATCATATTGTTTCATTTTGATAAAATGATTGAAATGCCCCCCAAAAGTAAGCACACATGTTGGCCTGCTGTGTGCTTACTCTCTCCTATAAAATAGTATAATATATTGATAAATAAGTATATTTAAATAGATAAAATTATGAATGTAAATATTTTATGTGTTTAGTTTTTTTATTCAGGCATTTGATTATTTATTATTATTATTATTAAATATGTATTAATGAAATTTCTAAATAGGAATGAACACAAATAACTTAATAAGATGACTCAATTTTTAATGTATTAGAAAAAAATAAAATTACCTTTGAAAATACTTATATTTTTTGTTATCTCCATTTTATTAAAAGAAAACTTAAATTTTATACAAAGAAAATCATACACAGATGACCAACAAAGGATGTGGTGCATCTCCCTTAATCAATGATCTTAATTTTGAGCCATGAATATAGAAGTTTTTTTGACAGAGAGTACTTTTACTTGAGTGGAGCCCTACACGACGCGAATCCAAATTAGTCAAATTTCAATGCGGGTCTCAAACATAATATGAAATATTTAAAAAAAATCGTACACAACTGATACTTCATCTAATAAGTGTAAAATACTTGTTACTAATATTTAATTTACCTTATTAAACAATTTGTATTAATTTCAAATTATGAATTTTTAAAGATAGATATTTAAAATAAAATAGAAATTTCTTGATTGAATAAATTCTTAAATAAATATTTTTTTAGACGAGTGGTATCAGAGCTATTTTGTATTTTGCACTCGATATTTGGAGCCTCAATTAAACTCGAATTGTGCACTACAAGGCTTATTTGAGGGTTGAAAAAACTTGTGATTCTTCATATCCAAAACCCGAACCCAAACCTTTGATTAAGGGTGAAACAATCTCACAACTGTACCACAACTCATGTTGGTGGTATCAGAGCTTCTGTTAAGACATTCAAATAACTTTTACCTAATGTAACATCCGAGAATTTGAAATAGCTATGAAGAAGCTTGAAATTGGAAGTAGCCATTTTTGGGAAAAAAAAAAATAAATAAAATACAGAATCTGGAAAATTTGGCTAAGTGTGGAAATCAGTGATTTTTTAGCCAATTTTGAGCAGTCGTAACTCCTAGATCAGGATGAGTTAGGAGTAGTTCCAGTTATGGTTGCGAAGCTTGTGGAATGATCTTTCCAACGCCACTGAGATTTCTCGATTTTGAGTTCGTATGAGCGAGTTATGGCCATTGAAAGTTGGGCAGTTGGCAGGGAATCCGTCCGAAAATTTTAAGGGCATTTTGGTCTTTTCCCTAGCCATTTCTTTTGAGGTTATATTGTGTGTTAGGCTGATTTTGGATCATTTTATCCCATTTTTAAAAGAGAAAAAGTTAGGGTTCTTGAGAGTGAAGAAGAGAAGAAGAAGAGAAGAAGAGGAGTAGAAGAGGAGTAGAAGAGGAGAAAGGAGATCAACAAGTTTCCGTCGTGGATTTTCGTCGGGGGTAATCCCTATCAAGGTATATGAGTTCCTTGTGTGGTTTGATCCTTTCCCCCATACACCAAGCTCATTTTTTTTTTGATTTGAGAAAAGATTAGATTGGTGTTGAAGTTGTTGAAGTTGTTAGTTGTTGTTGATGTTGTTAGTTGTGTTGTTGAAGTTATTGTTGGTTGTGGGACATGATTGGGTTGTGTATTTGAGTTGTAATTTATTATATGTTGAGAGATTGATGATCCCTAGTGTTTGGGGCTAAATCCATTGAAGTAAGGGTGGTTTAGAGTTGAAGAAAAGAGGGAGAAAAGTCGGGTTTTTTTTTTCTGGGAAAAGGGCTGGCACCTAGCAGAATGCAGAGTGTCCAGCAGTCCCCTTTGAAGCTGAGGGCTGGTGCCTGGCAGAGTGGCCAGCAGTCCCGTTTGAAGTTGAGGGCTGGCGCCCCGCGCCTCTTAGAGCGCCAAGGACGCCAATCCTTCCCGTTACCTTAATTTCCCAATTTTTTTATTTTTTTTATTTTTGTTCCTAGGTATTATACCTATGTTTTCTAGTTGTTTCCAACACTCCAAGGTACTTCTAAAAGTCAAGAACTCATCCGTAACATGTGAGCAAACACCTTGAATCCAAAAATTCCAATTTAAGGAGAGTTAGTTAGAAGTCAAGTGAAGTTAGAAATTAAGAGTTAAGCTTAGAAGTTAAGCAAGTCAAGCTAGTTGTAAAGTTGTTCAAGAGTCTTTATTGAACGTTTTAACTTTATTTTTTTGACTCAAGTGTCAAGTCAAGCAAAGAGCTTAGAGTTTCAAGCTAAGTAAAGAGTCTCAAGTTTCAAGTTGAGTTCATTTTCTCAAAGTTATTAGGGAACTATGTATTCCCAAAGAAGTTTTAAAGAATTGTCTTTACATTTAAACAAGGTTGGAAACTGAAATTTCCAAAGAGCCTTCGGGATAGTTTTTTATTTTTTTGAGTAATTATCTCATGTCAGCAGGAAGAAATGTGTTTTAAAAAAAACATAAGAGCCAGTACATTTTTTGGGAGTAGTATCGAGCACCGAATTGGGGGAGCGTTCAAAGAACCCACAGCCCCTATAGAACCATGTTAGCCACCATGGGTAAAAAAAAAAGGATCATACTCTTTAGATGAATCATTTTCATATTAGACTAGTGGATCCATTAGGCAATTCAGGTCTTATACCTTTGGCCGGGTATAGGATGCTCTGGCAGCGTGAGGTTGATCGATGTATCATCACTTTAGCTCTTATGTGACGGTTGTCGGTTAGAGAAACTCCCACCGCAGTTATTGTATTTTTTATACACAGAAATTATTGTATTTTATATACATCAGTTCAATTGTATTTCTATATACATCTCAGGTTTATTGTATCCTTGTATACACACAGAGTTTATAGCATGTTTTAAACAGTCTTTCTTTATATCACACTTGTTTTAAATTGCCTTATATTGAAAGAAGTCAGTCAGGTTGAGTTGAGTTAAGTTTCCGCTGAGTTAAGAAAGCCAGGCCAAGGGTTCGCTTGGGGGCCAGCGATGGTCTTCAAGTGCCGGTCACGTCTGGGGTGTAGGCTCGGGGCGTGACACCTAATCATCTGTAATGATGTTCTCTCAGAAAGAATATCACTATTATATATTGGTTCATAGCTATACCTCGAAATCTTCTACTTTTTGTTGGCTCATTGCCACATATTCATCTTTCACAAATGTTTTTGAGTTATTTTTACTCGAAGATGTTACTTGAATTTTTTTTTTCAATAATCATCGAACTAGAATCATCAACTCTTTTTGGATCTTCTCTCTTTTTCTTTGGAGGCTTTAACCCTGTTTTGAGGGGGTTGAAAAGTCATTGAATGCATATATTTTCTAACCTACAGTGAGTCAAATAATAGTATAGAAAGATGTCGAACCCACAGAGATTGATTTATTTTGTTTCTTGTTTTAATTACTATTTAAGAAAATCAAGAATAGTTGAATGGTGAATTAATTAATTAATAATACAAAAAGTAGATAAAATATTTTAGTATTCACAATATATTAAAAGGTGTTGGGGATCTTGATTTCACTCAATATTTTTATATAAAGTAAATTATTTATTCCTAAATTTATATTTCTCATAAAAGTATAAATATCTCTCACGATTATATTTAGGGAAAAAAGTCTGAAATATATCCGTACTTTGGCCGAAATTACTGTTATGATACCGAACTTTGAAAATGACCTTTTACCCCTGCACTGTTTAATAGTGTATTTTAAAGGTATACATGTGCCTACGTGGATATCATAAATATTGCATAATTATAAATAGTAACGTATCCACGTGGGTACATATATACCTTTAAAATACACTAATAAATAGTGTATGGGGTAAAAGATCCTCCATAAAGTTTAGTATCTTAACAGTAATTTCGGCCAAAGTTAGAGTATTTTTCAGACCCCTTTCCCTTATATTTATATATTATTACTGAAATTGAAAAATTAAATACACTCCTCTCGGTTATACAATTTAATTGCCGAAATAGTAAGTAATATTTAAGAACAAGAAATATGTACTTGAACTAAAATATATTCTTCTAAGTAAGTCTCTTTCGATTACCTTACTTGTTATAACTAATTATTACACTATTCGCTTCTTTCGATTACAAATAAGTGTAGATTTAATTATAACATAGAATAGATAGATGTCACTAAAATATTAACAATATATCATTATTCCATTAACGGTATTACTTCTTCCGTCTTTCTCGATTACAAAATTAGTAATATGTTAATACGTAGTAAACAATAGATATATATTAATAAATTTAAAAGCATCTAACTATAAAATAAATAAAAATGAAATTTATAGCTTAAGCTCACACACGTAAAATTTAGAAATAATACTACTATTATATAGAAATATCAAGATCTGTCATTTCCCCAACAAAAAAGAAAATTACTCCATAATAATATGGTACTATTAAAGAAAATATTCTTCTCCATTAAATAAGAAAATAGAAGAAATATTCAAGAAGAATAATTTCATTATTTAATTAAAAGCAGGAACTAAAATAATTTTCAATACCAAATGACTAAAAAAATAGTACAAGAACTTACATAAATATATGAATTGTTTTGTTTCTACCCCTGTCTACTGCATTAACAACTTATTCCTCATGTTATTTATATCCATTCTCTGAAGATGGAAATCATCATTTTCTCTTAATTTTTCCACTTGATAGTTGATATTTTTGACAAAATTAAAATGGTAGGTCAAATGTATACCAACATTTAACAAAGTTTTTTCTATCTAACTTGTCTTTTACTTTGTTTTCCACGTTGGTGGCTACCATGCTACTACATTTTTCAACTTTTATTTTTCATATTTGCTGCATATTTCTTTCATTTATTTCTTATTTATTTGTTTTTCTTTCAATTTTATGCTTGTGGGTTCTATACAAAGAAAAATATGTCCAACTCATTTTAAGATTTGTTCAACTTCCCGTTCTTCTCTTTCATAATTCTTTAATATTTCCATTTGTGTTGGATAATTTCTTGTAAATTAGCACTTGTGTTCTTTTGCCACATAGCTACTTAGTTGATGTTTTCTTATTGTATTGCAACATTTTCTGCAAAGAAAGATTAAAAATATTAGAATTAAACTTAAATAACAACTTAGTATATATATGATTTTTTTCTCTTATCAGGGGTCATTGAGACACTTAGATCTAATCTTGTTATTTAATATGCCTGTTCAATAGCTTTAGATTTAACAATAGAACCTGCAAGTTTTTCAAAATCTTGAGTTAAACCCAAAAAAAATGAATTTCTAATCGATTTTATTGAATGCAAATGTATACCTCTAGTGATTCTCTTTGATGGAGATTGTTTCTCCATAATTACAATAGTTGTGATTACTATTTAGGTTGATGGGAGATTTTAGTTGAAGAACTGCGAAAAAATTGAGGAGAATGAAAAAATTATACAAATTTAAAGAATTAAAAACGGATGAAAGACTAAAAAAACAAAAATAAAAAAACATAATACCTGAAATTTAAACGAGGGTTAATTTCAACTTTTCAAATTTTGAATTTAATTTGGTTGAGAGATTCGTGGGGATTGAGGGGTTTATGGTTGTTGAGAGAATCAAATAAATAATTATGTGGGAGTGGATGAAAGAGGTTGTGTGCAAGTTTGTATAAAAGGCAAATTAAGATTCTCATGTTCTATACAAATAAACGTGAGACCCACTATATCTATTTTTCTAAACAATAACCCTTTTATATAATTAATTGAAATTATAGTCGTATAACATATTTAAGTAGCAAATGTTAGCTTAGTTGTATAATTATTCCTAAAAAAATCATACAAAAATGATATTTCATCTAATAAGTGCAAAAAAAATTTATTACTAATAGTTAGTTTATCTTATTAAACAATTTGTATTAATTTCATATTATGAATTTCTAAAGATAGATATTTAAAATAAAATAAAAATTACTTGATTGAATAAGTTTTTAAATAAATATTTCTTTGAGGCATGATATCAAAACTTTTTTTGGAGTCTGCATTGGAGCCCAGCTATATTCGGGTCGCGGATTGCAAGACTCATTTGAGGGTGGAGAAAACTTATGGTTCTCTATACTCAAGACCTGAACCCGAGACCTTTGAGTATGGGTGAAACAATCTCATAATTGTACCACAACTCATGTTGGTGGTATCAGAGTTTCTGCTAAGACATTTAAATGACTTTCACCTCATCACCCGTGACGATGTTCTCTCAGAAAGAATATAACTACTATATATTGGACCCATAGTAGCACGGACTTTCGTAACTAATTCTTATTACTATACTATAAGAGGGAGTTTCAAACTGCTCAAGCAAGCAGCAGATCAACATGCTTGTTTGAGCACTTCGAGGATATTTTTTGTAATTTTTTGATGATTATCTTGTTTTAATTTGTTTGTTTTTTTTATTTATTTTTTATATATTTAAAAATTGCGTAAAAAAACACTAATCATAATAACTAACAACATAAAATATTTTTAAAAAACATATAAGAAATTCAACTAATTCTTGAAATTAATCTATTGATGTCACATAAAATGGGACAAAAAAAAGTAACATGTATTATTTAATTTGAAAACTTTATAAAAAGTATGGTACATATCAATAATTAACAATATTTGATTGACTCTTAAAATTCTATATATGCTATATATATTGGAACGAAAAAAGTAACATATATTATCTAAAACTTACTTTCTCCGTTTAAAAAAAAATGATCCAATTTCTATTTCAGTCTATCTAAAAAAGAATGACCCCTTTTCTATTTTGGCAACATTTTAACTTCAACTTTCCATGTGTCATATTTAAGGCTACAAGATTAAATGACATTTTGGTACATTTGGCATAACTTTACTTTAGAACCACAAGATTAAGAAATCTTCTTTCTTTTCTTAAACTCCGTTCCAAATCAAACTAGACAATTCTTTTTTAAACGAAGGGAGTACGTAAAAAGTACTATGAAATACAATAGTCAATAACTTAAAATAATTAAAATTATATTAAAATTTAATTGATATAGTCTATTTCTTTTTGGGGAAAAGGGTCAAATATGCCCCCAAACTATTCGAAAAGGTCTAAATATACCCTCCGTTTAAAGTTTGACTCACTCATGCCTTTACCGTCCAACTTTTAGCATAGATATGCCCTTATGGGCGTTAGTTGGTATGCTGGACATATCCAACTCATTTTCCATTTTTTTAAATGCCACATGGAATTGTCATGCCATTTTGACCTTACCACATGACATTTATATGAAAATGGAAAGGGATCAATTATGCCCAAAAAAATTCGGACCCATAAACACCTAATCCAACCCACAAATCAACCCCCCTTTTAAATAAACTATCCAATCCGTTTTCAACAATTTTGTTTAATTTTTTTTTTTTTGATAAATCTCGAAAATGAGTAATTGATTAATAAAAAATAGGAAAAATATGAAAAAAAATATAAAATTATTGCCAAAAATATATAAATAAATATAGTAACCTTAAATTCACAATTTCAAAAAAAATTTAAATTTTTTATTTTTTTGGTAAATCCCTAAAATGAGCAATTGATTAATAAAAAATATGAAAATTATGAAAAAAAATATAAAATTAACGCCAAAAATTCAAAATTAATATAGTAACCTTAAATTCAACAATTTCAACAATTTTATTTTTTACTTTTATTTTTTTCGGCAAATCCCGAAAATGAGTAACTTATTAATAAAAAAAGGAAAAATATGAAAAAAAATATAAAATTTATGCCAAAAATTTATAAATAAATATTGTAACATTAAATTCAACAATTTTTTTTAATTTTTAATTTTTTGATAAATTTTGAAAATGAGTAATTGATTAATAAAAAATAGGAAAAATATAAAAAAAATTAAAAATTAATACCAAAATTCAAAAATAAATATAGTAACCTTAAATTCAACAATTTCAACAATTTTTATAATTTTATATTTTTTTCATATTTTTCCTATTTTTTATTAATAAATTACTCATTTTTGTGATATACCAAAAAATAAAAATTAAAAAAATTGTTGAAATTGTTGAATTTAAGGTTAGTCTATTTATTTGTGAATTTTCGGCCTAAATTTTATATTTTTCATATTTTCCCTAATTTTTATTAATAAATTACTCATTTTCGTGATTTATCAAAAAAAAAATAAAAAATTAAAGAAAATTGTTGAAATTGTTGAATTTAAGGTTACTATATTTATTTGTGATTTTTTGGTGTTAATTTATATATATTTGTTTTCATATTTTTCGTATTATTTATTAATAAATTACTCATTTTTGGGATTTACCTGAAAAAAAAAATTAAAAAATTGTTGAAATTGTTGAATATAAGGTTACAGTATTTATTTGTGATTTTTTGGCGTTAATTTTATATTTTTTTTCCAGTATTTTCCTATTTTTTATTAATTTATTACTCATTTTCAAGATTTATCGAAAAAAATAAAAATTTAGACAAAATTGTTGAAAATGGGTCGGGTAGTTTATTTAAAAGGGGAGAAAATGGCCAAAAGCCCCCCCAACTTATAGCCGGATTTCTAATTACACACTTATACTTTACGAGGGTCCTATTACTTCCCTAAACATTTTTTTTACTTATTATTACACCCTTATTTGCTGACATGTCCACATAAATCAGATATAATAAAATGTTTGTTTACACGCGCTGCCACATAATAAGTGGACCCCAGAAGTCTAGAACCCACGAATTTCCCTTAATCTTTTCATTTTCCTCTTTCTTTCTCTAAACCCTAACCTTTTCGATTTGACCAAATTCAACCCCATTCTCTTCATGATCTGAGATTTCCTTTCAATCAAAATTTGCTGGGAAGGTTCATTTAGCATTTTTCGTTTGTTGGGTCGAAGTTTTCTCTAAGTAAAGATTAGTTCTTTTAGTTCTTTATAAGCGATTTTGAATGATATTGATTATTGCGTTTGATTAGGGTTATGAAATTGACAAAAAAATGAAGAGCAATAACTGGGTTTTGGTATAATCGCATTCAATTGTTGAATTTATACCATATTATCTTCATATTGTTAGCCATGTGGTGTTTCCTTTCTCGTTTAATGTTATATATGTTTGTAATGAGGTGATACTATGGCATAGTAAGTTTACAATTTTCGCTGTTATAATGATGATGTGTTCATATTTACCTACTGTGTGTGTGTTTAATGTACAATGTGTAGTTTAAATATTCTCTGTTCTTTCATTACATTTAGGTAGGAGATGAGTGGGTTCACTTTGGTTACCTTAAGATGGTATCATGGTGGGGTGTTAGATAACCAATATATAAGGGTGGGCAAGTTACAGAATTTTTAGATGTTGATGTGGATAAGATGTCCTATTTTGAATTAAGAGGCTACATTAAAGAATTGGGATCCACCACAAGTTGCACATTTAGTATTAAACCCCCTGACAGTGGCATTTTGGAAGATATAGACAATGATATGGATATTTTAGACCTATGTTGTTCTTTGGAAGATGGAGATATTGTGGAGATATATGTGAAACACATTGTGGACCCCGACCTTATTTTATTAGAAAAGGTTAGTCACGAAGATAGAGAGGATTCTGGTTCAACTTTCAATAAAGGGGCTGAACCAAATTGTGGTCCAAACATTGTGGTTGGTGATGAAACTTTATCTGGTGAGGACCCTTTTACTACAACACCTCAAACTACAACTGTTACTGCTACTAAAGCTTCTTCTACCTCAACTCCAATCAATACTACAAATACTTCCACTATAAATCTTGCTACTAATCCTGCTAGTACAGATCTAGATCCAGCTACTGCATATCCTATTAGTGTAGATCCAACTACTGTAGATCCTAATAATATAGATGTAGGTCCAGTTGGATTTGATTTAGTGGAAAGAAATGGTTCTAATTACTCAACTGAAGAGAGTGATGATACTGAAGGTGAATTAGTTGGAGATGATGATGAGGATTATGGTAGTGATGTGCATGATGAGGTTAGGGAGTTGATGGCTGAAAATAGGACTTTTCAAAAAAGAAAAAGAAATGAAAGAGTACAAGCTGACCCTGAAGAGGTACCAATAGGTGAAGCTGGACCAGATTTAGGTTTTCATGAAACTGAAACAGGAAAAATAAGTGTTGAAGGAAGGTTAGGAGGTGATGAGCCATACTATCCAAGTTCTGATGTTGACAGTTTTGAAATAGATGAAAATGAGTGTTGTGATGAAGTTGAACACAATTCTGATGCTGACAGTTCTGATTTTGGTTGAGTTAATTTACCTAGAAGGGTAAATACATCAAGAAGGAAAAGCACAAAAAAAAAAAAATTATTCATAACCCTACTGCTAAGAAAGTTGTATGGCAGTTGGGTATGGTCTTTTCAGATGTGAATGAATTTAGAAGAGCAGTAACTAAATATGCTATCCAAAGAAGAGTTCAAGAAGAGAAGTGGGTGAATGAGCCAAAAAAAAGTTAGAGTTAGGTGCAAGGATAGTTGTCCATGGCTTTTGTATGCATGTCTTGACAACACAACTAATGATTTCATGATTAAGACTTACAATCCAAAGCGTACTTGTAATTCAACAACCAAAAATTATTTGTGTAATGCCAAGTACCTATCTACAGTCTTTAGACAAAGAATCCTTGAGCAGCCAGGTATAAGAGTTTTGAAGTTGCAAGACCTGATTAGAAAGAAGCTTAAAATTCATGTTGGCAAGACTACTGTTAGGAGAGCAAGAGCTAAGGTGTTGAAAGATATTATGGGTGATCATATTGTTGAATTTGGAAAAATTCTTGACTACAAGGATGAACTACTAAGGACCAATCCAGGAACCACTTGTGTTGTCAAATTGGATGAACCTGATGCACATGGTAGGCCTGTATTTAAAAGCTTTTATATCTGTTTTGATTCATTGAAGAAGGCATTCTTGAATTGTAGGAAGTGCATAGGTTTAGATGGTTGTTTCCTTAAAGGGGTTTGCAAAGGGCAGTTGTTAGTTGCTGTTGGCAGGGATGGTAATAACCAGATGTTGCCACTAGCTTGGGCAGCGGTTGAGTATGAGAACAAAAATACATGGACATGGTTTGTCAATATATTAAATACTGATCTGAGACTAGGAGATGGTGGAGATCTCACCTTGATTATAGATATGCAAAAGGTATGTGTACTTTTAAAATTTTTATTTGTATTTATTAGTTTTAATGTTGCATATGTTATTAAAACATAACTACATATATTTATAGGGATTGTCTGCAGCCATTCAAGATTTATTGCCTGCTGCAGAACATAAAATGTGTGCTAGACACTTCTTAGCTAACTGGGCTAAGGACTGGAGAGGCCTCCAAAGAAGACAACAATTCTGGAGGATTGCCAAAAGTACTTTTGAGTCTCTATTAAGAAACAATGTAGAGAAGATGAAGTGTCTTGGTCCAAAAAAAATGATGGATGACTTAATGTACTACAACATAGAGTATTGGTGTAAGGTTTACTTCAATACTAGAACAAAATGTGATTCTGTAGATAATAACATGTTTGAGTGTTTTAATGCATGAATATTGGCAGCAAGGCACAAGACAATTATTACTATGCTTGAAGAGATTAGAGTGAAGATGATGATAAGAATAGGTAATTTAAGGGAGTTAACAAATACTTGGAAGTGCAATTTCTCTCCAATGGCTCTAAAGGTACTACAAGAAAATATTGGCAGGTCAATGAATTGTAGTATTGAATTTAATGAAGTTGCTAGGTTTGAAGTGAGAGAGGGACTATATCAACACACTGTGGATCTTGGCAGGAGAACTTGTAGCTGTAGGGCATGACAATTAAAGGGCATACCATGTGCACATGTTGTGGCTGCAATATACTTCAAGAAATGTGATCCTGTTGATTATATTGATGGCTGCTACAGTAAGGAAACTTACTTGAGAACCTATGCTAATATTCTTCAACCAATCACAAACATGGAAATGTGGCCTATATCTACTAATCCAACAGTTGCACCACCTAAAATTAAAAACATGCCTGGAAGGCAAGGTAAGCTTAGAAGGAAAGAAGCTGGAGAGACAAAGAAATCAGGAAAGTTGTCTAGAACTGGACTTGCCATGACCTGCAGTAATTGTAATAGTAGAGGTCATAACAAGAGAGGTTGTCCATAAAATGTAAAATTATTAGCAAGGGAGGAACCATCAGGTTTAGGTAATGGAAGAGGCAACACATCAAGTTCAGGTAGGGGAACAGGCAAAACATCAGGTTCAGACAGGGGCAGAGGCAGACCAAAAGTAATATTTTTACTTGTATTGATATTAACTATAATCATTTTCTAACTTCTTCTTTGTATATTTAGAATCCATCAACAGAAGGTGAGCCCCCAGCAAAAAAGGGAAGAGGAAGACCAAGAAAAACACCTACTGCACCTCCAACACCTCTTACACATCCAACACTTAGTGCTCCTCCTCCACCTACTGCAACTTCCTTGCCTACTACTAGTAAAAGAGGAAGACCAAGAAAAACACCTTCTGCACATCCTGCATATCTTGAACATCCAACATTCCAGCACCACCTATTTCATTGTCAACTACTAGTAAAAGAGAAAGGGGCAGGGGGAAGTGAAAGCATAATCCCATACAAAAGATCATCAATCATGGGAATGGGTGTGCTTCAAGCTGAAAATGGATTCAAAGCATTTAATGTGAGTATTTGCTACTAATTATATCAATCATCTTCATAAATTAAGTTTCTGCTACTATAATTCATAAATTGGGTGCAGCCTGGCATGCTAAGCTTTAAGATACTCTCTACTGGTGCAACCAAAGTGACAAGATCAGCTGATATTGGTTTCAAACCAAGTACGGCAAGCAAGTTTAAATGGAAAGGGAAATCAGCAATATCAACAAGAAAACTTCAAGAAATAAGTGAGCAACAAAAAAAAAAAAAACCAAAAGGAAGTAGTTCAAACAATCCAAGGAGCCATGGAAAATGTAGTACCAAACAAATTATGTTTCTGTTTTGGGTTGTGACTGACAATATTTTCTTATCCCTTTAGTTTTTGATGTTGAATGTTGATGTATTAGTACCAAACGACTTCTGTTTTTGTTTTGGGTTGTCAATGACATTCTATGACAATATTTTCTTTATGCCTTTTGATTTTGGGTTGTGACTAAACGATGTATTAAAGCATTTAGACTGTTTTCTCGTTTACTTGAATAACTAATTTACAATTGCATAATCATCCGTTGGAATCTTCATTGACATAAATAGAGACATAAATACAAATCATTACAAGAAAAACAGAATTCCTTGTTACATAAAATCTAAAAATCTAACATAGGATACCTTACTATGACAAAGCAAAACGTAATTCTTTATTATGCCAATTCAACTAGATCAATACTTGATTTACTACTTTGGAATAGGCTGTTGATAAACATAGCAACAACATAAATCAAAACACACAAAATGATTTTCCAACATAACCTACACCTTTCAATAGAACCTACGCCATTATTATTGTTGATCACTTGCTCATTGATTTGTGTCTGTCTCCTCAAAACTTCTTCTTCCAACTCTTTGATTTTGTTCACCAATTTTGGGAGAATAAATTTTGATCTTGGGTCGACTTCTTCTTTGTCTCTCCATCGAAAAAACTTACAATTCTTAGATTGAAATATCAAATTAGTACATTAACATCAATTAAATTTAACGAATAAATAATAGAAGAAAAGAAATCACATACACCATAGTGGGGGCACGACCAAAACCGCCTTTTGGGATTTGACTTCGACCAAGAAGTTTGCATATGCAGTAAAACGCCATATTTGCACTGCACAACGGCTTTGAGCATTGGGTCTGATTCTTCCATACAAAGCTTATTCAAGTTCGTATTTTCCATTATTAGCCCTAACAAAGCAAAAAAACAATGAATTTGAAGAAAGATTTTGAACCCTAACTATTAAATTAGAGAAATTACAAGCCCTAAAGCTTTAAGCTTTTTCAAAATTGAAACTACAGTTGAATGTTTTAACAAGTAAATTCAAGTTTTAAGCTTATTTGGGAGAGAATGAAGGAATATACCGTTGGAGATTTTTCAACTATTAGAAGAATTGAGAAAAAGAGGAAGAAAAAGAGAGTTTAATTTTGGGAGAGATGAGATTCTACCATTGGAGCTTTAATATAGCTTATTTGGACTTACACATCAGCTTTTAACGTTTGATTTTCACTTCTTATGCGCCTAAGGGAGTTGGTCTCACATTCTTGGCCATGTCAGCAAATAAGGGTGTGATAATAAGTAAAAAAAAATGTTCAGGGGTGTAATAGGACCCCCGTAAAGTATGAATGTGTAGCTGGAAATTCGGCTATAGGTTGGGAGGCTTTTGGCCATTTTCTCTTTAAAAGAGTGGTTGATTTATAGGTCGGATTAGGTGTTTATGGGTCCCAATTTTTTAGGGACATAATTGATCCCTTTCCATTTTCATATAAATGCTATGTGGTAAGGTCAAAATGACATGATAATTCCATGTGGAATTTAAAGAAATGGAAAATGAGTTGGATATGTCCGGCAGACCAACTAACGCCCATAAGGGCATATCTATGCGAAAAGTTGGACGGCGAGGGCATGAGTGAGCCAAACTTTAAACGGAGGATATATTTAGACCTTTTCAAATAGTTTGGGGCCATATTTGATCATTTTCCCTTTTATTCATGAGTTTTTTTTTAGCTCGTTTCCCCCACTATTAGTGTAGTGCCTCTGGGCTTTGTCAAACAAAAAAAGTATTGAAGTTTTCTGAATTTTTCCAAAAGTTGTTGCTCAACAGATAATTCCTTAAATCAACTGCGACGTACGGACCAACACTATAGAAATGCAGTAAAGACTATAAAAACGGTGGTGAAATTAGTTGAACTTGGAGTAATGAGTAAATCATCGTAGAGTTCGTCTCCGGTGTGGAAATGCCAAGTTCGTGTAGTATCATAGCTCTTTGGATCCTCACCAATCAAGACATTGTTGTTTTCTCCCGGTAGTTCCCCTCTCCCTCTGTGTGTGTATGCGTGTTTTGTTAATTTTAATCACGGTGATGAAACTGCAGGGGATTTTCGGTGGTGGAGAAGTAGTGGCGGGCGGCATGTGAGAGAGATAAGAGTCGTATGGATGATGATTTGAAATATAATGTGGTGCCTTCTCTTCCTACTGATTCAGAGATTGCTGATGGTTTCATTGACCGTAAGAAAAGGTTTTTTCTTCTTCTTTTTAATTTCCCTTTTTGAATCAAGTTTGAAACTTGGGATGATATGTTTGAGTTTAAGTGATACACAATGACATTAGTATACACAATACTATTTATTTTAGGTGTTATTAAATAAAGTTACATGCAATCACCTTTAAAGTAACATGATTGTGTTAATACTTTTTACTCTGTCAAGGCATACTACTCTGTCAAGGCATACAATTTCAACTGTATCTGTTTTAGTAAATACTCTTGAAGAGAACATAAAAGTACTATCCTTATGTCCCTAAGGAAGTGATTTAGTGGTTGAAGAATTGGAGTGACAACATTGGGAGCCAAGATTTAGATCTGTGAAGATACTAGGAGATTCTTTCTATCTATTTAAATTTTGGAGTTTTAATGAGTAGAGTTACCTTGTACCTGTTTTAGTGCGATATAGCATGTATCGGTGAACTAGTTGAGGTGTACTATATTAGCTTGAAGAACACATTTATAGAAAACATAGTATCTTTTTTTTCTTCTTTTTGGGTAATTGAGAAATTTGATGTTTTTTAGTCGCAAAACTAGGTGTAACCTTTCTCAAAAGAAAAAAGTTTTCTCTATTTTCAGCTCTTCGAGTTTAGTGCGCTTAGCAGTTAGCTCATTTTGTTTTAAGCAAGTTAACTCATTTGGTTTGGATAATCTTCTGAATGCTTATTACGCGCGGCGGATATAGGTCTTCTAAGGATACAAAATTGTGGGTTCATTGATAATCTTAGAGATGAGGGGGTGGGGAGTGGGGTGGGGTAAAAATCTAGTCTAAAGAACTAGTCTAAATGGTAAAGTGGAGCTTCAATTTTCTTGATTTTATTCACGAGTCTAGCATTATGAAATTTTGGTTTCTTAACTCAAAGCTAGATGCAATTTACGCCCTGTGAATCACGTGGGTTTTTCAATTCAGTTCAAAATGTGGCATATCACCAAAAATTTGAAAAAATTATCATTTTTATTTGTTAAACTTCAATTCAATTTTGCCCCCAAGGCCTAGCTCAAGTGGCAAAAGGTGAAGGATTTGTGGCTTAGGTCGTAGGTTCAAGCCCCACACCATGCAAAGTGAAGCCTGGTATTTAAATGGAGAAGGGTAGAGGCGCGAACCCATTATCCACCGAGTTTAGAAGGTTGTGAGTGGTCCAAAGGGCGGGTCACAGACGGATTTATCGGTTATCAAAAAAAAAAACTTCACTTCAAAGAGTGTGTAGTATGTATGTGTTTTCATTGTGGAATTTGGGGTATTCTAGTGGTTGGTACGTGGTGGTGACTCGGGAAAGGACATTAAATTTATTTTTAAGAAAAGAAAAGACGGGATTAAGAGAGAATATACTAATAAGGTATAGCTGAGTATGGAAAGTACATGTGCGCATGTGGATTAAGAGTATGTATTTGATTTCATGGTTGAATTTGGGGTGTTGCAGTTGTTGGGACATGGTAGTGGCTTTGGAAAAACGACATAAAATTTGTTTTAAGAAAAAAAAAAAGAGACGGGTTTAAAAGTAAGTAGTCTGATGAGGTGTAGCTTGGTGTGGAAGTACACATGAGTATGCACATTAAGAATATGTATGTCTTTTCGCGGTAAAATCTTGCCTGTTATAGTGGTTGGGATGTGGTAGTGGCTTGGGAAAGAAGGCCAAAATATGCCACTACATTTAAGAAATGGTTCGCATATGCCATTCGTAAAAGGGGGTGGGGTGGGGGCCAATAAGTAATGAAGGATTTAGATAATGCTACGTGGCAAAATCGGGTTGCAGTAGGGTTCCGTATGTCATATAGGGCCGAGATGGTAACGTTGGTCGCATGGTCATTTTGTAAAGTTCGATGACATATTTGAGGCTTTTCACATTTAATAATAAAGATTAAAGGTCAGGAAACCTGTAGTAGTTTTCCTGCTAAGTTCCTTCAAATAGATCTCTAGTGTTATTAGCTATGACTATTGATGAAGTTGTCATGAAGAGTGAAATGGAATGCACCTGCTCACTATCTATCTTTGTTATGTAAGATCTAGTTATCTTTTTCATTGTCGATTTAGCTTCCATTGTTCTCTTTATTTTTCTTCAGTTTCATGTCTTTACTTTGTAGCCAAATTTTACTAACCATGAATTACCCTGTCTAACCTTTTTTATAGGGAGGGATCTGCTCGTGGATTTGGCATTAGGATAAATCAGTTAGTTGAAGGTTCAGATTCATGGGTTGATGATTCGATTACGCGCCACATAATAAGTTTGTGCACTAAAAATGAAGAGGAAAAGAATCTTGTTTTGTGGCCACTTGTTTTGCATATAAAGGGACACTACTGTATCCTTGTACTGCCTTTAGTGGAACCAGATCATCTAAAAACATATACAAGGATGTGTAAAAGATCTGACTGTGGAAATGCTGTTGGAGCTGATGAAAGTTTATCCCCCCTCCTGCTTAATCTTCCATCAATCACAGGGTAAGTTCCATTTTTACCTGTTTCTAACTTTCAAGTTGATAGGTAAAATTGACATTTGATGTCCATCTTTTGTCCCCTTAAGTTGATCCAGAGCATCTATAAGTTTAATCTTTCGCTTCTTCACTTCCATTGGTCAATCATCGACTTCACTCTCAACTAATGCTATTAAGAGTCTGTGTGGGTTAGCTGATTAAAACTAGCTCATAAGAATTAAGTGCTCCAACTTTTTGTTTAAACAAGTAGTTGCGTGTTTCGATAAGAGTATTGAAACTGATAATAAGCGATTGGTGTGTTTAGTAAAAATGTGTTAATAAGCACTTTTTAGGTAATATGACTGAAATACCCTTATTTTTTTAAAATGTAAGTTTAGTAGGAGTATTTTCCCATGAAAAAGATGACTGACGAAAATCGATGGAGAAGAAGTTAAGAATTTTCTTTTTCTTTGAAACTGAAAGTTCAGAATTTTCTTTTAGGAAGTGTATTTCAGGGATTACAAAAGATATAGGGATAATATAGCACTAAAAGATTTGATCAAACCAAAAGTGCTTACATAAACTTAGAAGCCATCTAAGCACTTTGGTATTAACCAAACACATAGATGAGCAACATTAAAGGCTCAAATAATAAATATTAAAGGCTCAAATCCTTAAAAATTGCATTTGGTTCCCTATTATTGTCTACCATGGCATGCATGTTCATTTATTTAATTAAAAAATTCTCCAAGATACTACCTAATTAATGTATTATTTTAAGCTTTAAATCTACATGACTAGGAATCTAGCTAGTGATATATATTCTAGTATTGCATCAAATTAGTTAATTTCTTTTATGTAATCTTCGTACGTATAGTGTCTTTCCCCTATTTTTTTTTTCCAAAGTTGAATATTTTGGTAACAACTAACAACTAGGTGAAGTAAAATGTAATAACAATAACTATTATTATCAAGTAACCAAAATATAATTAACGCATGCAAAATTGTGAGTAATATATCTTACATAAGGTCAAAATTGATACAGAATTTCTTATGCTTTCTCCATCAGTGAAGTTTGCATATATACCAGAAATTATATTATTATATATAAACGAGTTTCCTTATGCGTGGACTTTGGAAAATGATAATCTATAGACCTCATAACCATGGTCGGAGCTAGTAAGGGTTCATGGGGATTTATCCAAAACTCTCTTCAGTGAAAAATTACATTGTTATCATATACAGTAATTAAAAATATTTTTCATGTATCATTACAACAAAAAGGCTTATTAAAGACCAAAATATAGTGACAAGATATAAATATGGTCCCTAGAATATGCTTATAAGAATGATATTATTTAGTAGTGTCTATTTGACTATATTATTTTCTAATAACAAATAAATTCGTCCCTAAATGAAATTTTCAGCAGGAACTACAAGGAAGAGCGGGAACTAAAAGGCTCTAAAATAATTTCTCTCTCTATAGTAATAACCTAAAACCCCCAAATCCATTAATAAAGGTATTAGATTTTTCTTTCTCTCTCTAGCAATATGCCAAAATTGCTGAAGCTGAAGTAACTGTAATTTTTTTTCTCTCGCCAAAATCACTCTGCCTAGATCTGAAGTCTCCTTACTCTTGAATCTTGAAGGCATCATTGGCAAAAAAATCTTCTAAATCTTGAAGCTTGAAGGCATTGTTGGAAGAAAAACGATTCACCTACAACTTGTATCATAAGTTTATTCCTCCTGATTCATCTTCCCCTTCTTCTTTTTCTGTAAATCTGTCATTTTTCTTTCTGCTGGTCAAATTTTATGTGATTGGGCTCTTATAGATACTCATTGTTATTGTGTAAGGACTGAAAATGATGGTTTTATAGGTAAAGCTTGGGGTTGAGGTTCAAAGAGGAAATATTTGAGAGTTTATTTAAGATTTTCTCTGTTAGAGTTGTATAATTGCTAGGGCTGTGTTGACACCCAATTTTGACCGACCTTTAATCCTTTCTGGGAATGCTGTTCGATTAAATATGTTTTTTTTAAAACAGATTTCAAGTTTAAAATTTTAATCTTAAAATTATATATTTAGTATGCATAATTTTGTAATTATTATCAATTTTTTTTATCGATAGTTAAATTCGAAATGATTACTTTACTTAAATATTTTAAAACCCTAGATGTGTCTAATTATATGAAAATATTTTAATGTGTAATATTTTATTAAATTGGATAACATTTCTGTAAATTCCCTCAAAGTTATTTAAATTTTAGCCGATTTTATTCTAATTCCTTTCAATTCTAGCCTATTCAGTTTCAATTGTATTTCAATTTTAGCCATTCTTTCATTCCAATTCTAGCCATTATTTCAATTGTAGCCATTCCAAATCCTCAATCCAATTTGATTTCAGCTTTTAATCTTGACCATCTTTAATCCTAAATAAATCCTAGCCCTTAAATTTTAGCCGATTTTATTCTAATTCCTTTCAATTCTAGCCTATTCAATTTCAACTGTATTTCAATTTTAGCCATTCTTTCATTCCAATTCTAGCTATTTTTCAATTGTAGCCACCAAATCCTCAATCCAATTTGATTTCAGCTTTTAATCTTGACCGTCTTTAATCCTAAATAAATCCTAGCCCTTAAATTTTAGCCGATTTTATTCTAATTCCTTTCAATTCTAGCCTATTCAATTTCAACTGTATTTCAATTTTAGCCATTCTTTCATTCCAATTCTAGCTATTTTTCAATTGTAGCCACCAAATCCTCAATCCAATTTGATTTCAGCTTTTAATCTTGACCGTCTTTAATCCTAAATAAATCCTAGCCCTTTATCTCTTTTGAAATCAACGGTCCTGATTAAGGCTTCTAAACTCTCCTATTCACCCTTAAAAGACTCCCCCTAAAAATAATCTCATCTCTTCCTCTCCTCTCTCTTCAGCGCCGCTGACCCCTTGGGTCGTCTCCATTTTCCCGGCGAAAATCGCCACCACCATCTCCGGCGTCCTCTCTTCCCCCTCGCCCTCATCTGCTTCTCTTCTCCGGCCGGCAGCAGCAGCAAAGCTGCTGCTCTTTCTCTCCTCGCCATTTTCCGGCGAAAGCCACTAGAGCCGGCGAACCTCTCTCTCCCTCGTCTCTTCTCTCTTCGCCCCTCGCCTCCTCTCTTCTCTCTTCCCTTTCATCGCCCCTCTCTAGCGCTGCTGGAATCAGCGAAGGCTGCCAGAGGCTTTTGCCTCTCTCCAGCGAAATCCTAGCAGCTGGCACCTCCTCCCTCCTTCGAAGGCGAGCTCCGGCACCAGAACTAGCGAGCACCGCCGAAATCCAGGCGACCTCCAACAGCAGCCCCGGCGGAGCAGAGCCAGCCATCAGCGAGTTCCGAGGCGGCAACGATCGACGACAACTCCGGTGAAAGCCAGAAAACTTCGGCCAGCAGTTGTTGGTAATGTGTATCAGCCCATTATTTTAGTTGCAAAACAGATCAGTCTCGGTATGTTAATTCAACTTAAGTGCTACTTCATTCCCTCCATTATTGCTATCATTTACAGTAATCCTCTGCATGTGACGTTGTTAATAGTTGGGGCTCAGAATTCGTCCCATTCAAGAATTCAAATACATACAACTCTATACGTTGAGATTTTTGTTGATTTGGAGTTCGTTTGAGTTTCCAATTTCTTAAAAGATTGTTGGTATCGTGTTATGCCTCTAATTGATCTGTTTTCCTTGTGTAATTTGGAATAGCCGTTATTATGCATAATTAGGGAATTTTAGTTATCTTTAAATCAATTTAAATCCGTTTCATTTGCTCTAGTCAGTGAAGTTTGGTACTCTCTTATTCATGGTAACTTATATTCTTATTTGGAATAATGATTTGGACAGCTTCATACTTGGCGAGTCTTACGGTTGACTAATTTAGTGGAACATATGTGCCTATGAAAGTTATGAGTCTGACTGTATTTGCCCCTTCCTTATTTAGTTATGTCTATTTGTTTGATTATGTCAATTTACCGTTTCAAATTATGTTCTTTACTTGTTTTATATTGTGCTGCTATGGCTTACTGATTTCTTTTACCTTAATTTAAAAATGGGCAGATTTCTTGCTTTTATATTTGGTAAAAATAAATTAAAATAATTCTGATTTGGTTCCCTCTTATTTACGGAAGAATGATAATTAATTGATTCCTTAAAATATTTATTTCCCTTATATGTGCCCCTCTTCTACTATATAAATAGGACCCTTCCCTTCATTACTCACTCCGCGTACGAAGAAGCGCTTAGCAAACTCCAAAGCACCAACTGACGATACTAACGATTTCTCTAACGAAAATGGAACATTCAGTGGCGGAATTAGCTCGCGATAACGCTCAGCCACCCGCTCATCTCCGATGACGATATCGTCGCCGAGGATAGCGTAGCGTGTAAAAGGAACTCCTGGATATACTTAGGCTGCTACGAACCAAATCACCAAATGGTGAGTTAATGCGAAAGCAGGCCAAGCTCCGTAAAGGCCCAACGGGGCTCCTATTACAAAACGAACTCTACCTCGAGGGTGGATGTATCATGGCGTCTTCATCAGTGAGTAAATCCTCATCATCATCCTCCGTAAGATAAAAGAACCTAACTCCCGGGGCTGTGCAGACTCTTGGTGAGGCTGTTCCAAGTGTGTAGGCCCCACATGTTGCTCATCTCAACTGGTACCAGTCTCAGTTCAATCCAATCAATGGGAGTGCGAGCGGGAGGCATCTTACTTATATGAAAACACCTAGGCGAATGAAGAGTTCATTTTGGCACAAATCTTTTTGGTTCTTAAAAAGAAAGAGTTCGAGAAGGTTCAATTGGCCGAAATGAATTTCTAGATTCGCAGATTTACCCGCTTTGAGCTCGTCCATTCGTTGGGTGATCCCTTGCTCTCACGTTCGAGTGTTTGCTCGTCGTTTAGGCCCATGAGTGAGATTTCTGCTCATTGCAGTCACGAGATTTTACGAATTTTTTTTATTTCTTTATAGGAGAGGACAAATCTCTTTTTTTCGATGCTAGCTGCAATCTTTGGTTTAGTCTGGCCTCGACGAGAAGGAAATGCGAGCATCCCTCCCGGCTCGCGTTCTCTACTATGATCATTCCTTTCTGACTTCCCTGGACAATCCGCCGGGCCGCCCCCTTCGATTCGCGCACCGGGAATGAGCTCCAGACTGGAATTCTCTGGTGGAGGAGTCGGGGTTGGCGGTTGACTGAACCACCCTTCACCCGACGGAGGAGAGTAAAACTGATTCACAGCACGAGTTAGGTCATCCGTGAACAGATACTCAAAGTCTAAGGTGACCTTTGCCAGAACAAGACCCACGATAACTTTTCCAATATGGAATAAAAGGATTTCTAGTCTTTTTTTTATCTTATTTTCTAGTCTTTTTTTTATCTTATTTTCTAGTCGTAAAATTCTTCCAAGTATTACAGATGGAAGTAGACAAAAAAGTGGAAATCCCTCTGCAGGCATAATTGTCCGACACTACGTTCTTCGATCTTCAAAGAAGCCAGCCATGATCACTAAACTCACCAAAGCAGCTGGCCGCCGAGAGAGCACTGAGACGAAGAACCTAGCTAGGAATTTCCCTGCCCGTGTCTACTTCTTGAAAAACCTAAAGGGTCAAGGTAAGCGTATCAAGAGAAAATGAGCAAAGCTTATGCCCGGCTAATTGAATAGAGTTCCCGGCTTTACTCACTGACTCTCACATCCTGATATTTGCTCACATACTCTAGTTCTAAAAAAAAGAAAAAAGAAAAGCATATTACTCTCTACTTAAAAGAAAGGTTTTTCCGGCGAACATTCAAAGTGTTATCTTTACTCGGTATTGCTGTGTTCGGGTCTAGTATCGAATTAAGTTCGTCTGCACTGCTGATAACTATTTTCTGCTTAATTGGTTAGTTCTCTTCACTAGTGTAATTTCGTTTTGCATTATGCATGATTGTATGATTGAAAAAAAAATAAAAGGAAGCATCCGGATTAGTTTCCTTATCCCTCATTCCGATGTGTGATTTTATATGGCTTGGTGAAATTCGTGTGTTTGCTGTGAATTGCTTTTATGTGTCTATCTATTAGTCATTATCATGCTATGATCTCGTGTTGGGTGTTATCCTATTAAACAGGTTTTAAACTTGAAATTCAAGTTGAAGAGTCGCCATGAGATGTGATTACTTAATTTCTGTATTTTGAATTCATATTTATTATTTATTTCGGTTTGTAATAATGTTGTAGTAACTCTAACTCTCTATATATAATATAATGTGGGGGATCGCCTAAGGGGGAGGGGGATTAGGTACTACTTGTTTATCATAACTTATTTAGAAAGCATGCCTTTAGGATTGTGATTATTTGATAGTTTGCAACATCGCTTTAGATCTAACTAAAACAAAAATAAAATTACTATTGCCATTAATTCCATATCTTGTTTAATTATTGTTCGAAGATTATCACGTGCTTAAACTTTATCTGTCCGTTAGAATATAGTTAGTTGATTTGCATGACCACTTCTCCATTATAACAATAAATAATGCGTGATTATTCATTATTTCACTTAATTCAACCAAAGTTCCCCTTATATAATAAATGAATAAATACATTGAATATTACAATATGTTTTTTTTTGTATTGAAACATTCTGCCGATATTAGATATCATGCCTATAGGTTTTTTTTTTTCTTCTGAAAATTATTATGATTTTCAGCATGTTCATATTTAGAAACAATGTCTGCAGGAGTCATGCATACAACCATTCAATCACCTGGAAATCATGTTCATAGGCGTAATTACATAATTTCTGAAATGCATTTATTTTCTGACACTAAAAATAAGATAATAAATTGCCCAGCATGCTAATAATGTCTTAAATAAAATCTGTACTTGTCCAATCTGCATGATGAAATTATTTTCTGCATTAAAACACTCTTCTGCTACTTAAAATCAATCCATCCTGCATGAATGCTTGTTCTGCCACTTGTTTAATTATCTGCATCTGCTACTTGCTGTCCCGATTGAAATCTTGCTCGGATTAATTAATTTCTGCACTGTTTTGCCACTTAAAATCAGCTATTGATTAATTTCTGCATCTAATAAATTGTCTGCTACTTGAAAATAAAAATGGGCATTAATAATCTGATCAACTATTGCACTTAAAAATTATGTCATGCATCTGTGATAATTTTTCTGCCACTTTTAAAATTTAGTTAATAATTGCAATTAATTATGTAATATTTTTCTGCCCTCTAAGTTTAGTAAATATTGTAATGCTAATATTGTAATGCTGCTTGTTTTGTATGCACACACTTGACATGAGACCCTTCACTTTATGCGTGTTTGCTACCATGCTAAATAACTTAAAATTTAGAGGCTAATATGAGACTTTATGTGCAAAGTGCTCGTCCAACATGTTTGACTTGGTGTCTAGGTGGGCCTATTAGGAATATTTATTTTAGTCTAAAACCATCCCAATAGTAGTCCAATGCCTCTTGGACATTAAGCGGGGACGCTAGGCACCTTTTAGGACGAAATACATACGGAAGGTAAGGTAGGGGTAGTTTAGGCCCTACAGATATGATGACATCGACTCGGGCTTAAAATGACAAACCTTGGTTTTGTCTGTCCCTACATCGACGCCCTTCCCTTTTATCCTTTATTTGTTTATAATTACAATTGTTTGGGGTAGTTTAAATAAAATATAAAATCTGTTTACTTATTTAATTGTACAATTTCTGTCTTCTAGCTTTTCTTTATTAATTGTTTAATATTTGTTTTAAGTGTTATTTATTGTTTGTTATATCACTTAGATCTGCATACTTAAAACACTAAAATAAAATTAATTGTTTGATGTTAGTTATCACCTAGCAAACATGTTTAAATTAAATAATAAATAATGAAGTAACCTTAATTGCTACTTGTAAACCCCGGATAAATTGCACGAGATACGGCTGGGACCCACATTTGTGGACCTCGAGGGATGCCTAACACCTTCTCCTCGAGGTAATTTGAACCCTTACCCGATCTCTGGTTCGTTGACCTTAGCTAGACTTAATTAGGTTAGATAGGTGCCCTAACGTGCCTTAATTCGTTAGGTGACGACTCTTCAATTCACCCAAAGCCCAAAAGAGTTGTTAGGTCGTGCGTCCGAAAGGAAAAGTCCGTTTTGCGAGAAAAAAGGGCGCGACGGGCTGCCAAGAAATTTTGGTAAGGCTGGCATTGCAAAAAAAATTTTCTATCAGGTGATGAATATGTAGAATATTTTACCATTAGTGTCTCTAATTTAGTTCCCAATTTATGTGCTTTGAATTTGAATGGTTTTTTTTTATTGTATTCAATTTTTAAGTATAATGTAACACTAAAAAGATTAGACGAGAAAGAAACGAAATTGTGAATGAGCATTGATAAAGCATTTGATTGTAGTTTCCTTTTTTTGGTGTTTCAACTGGTGTTTTAATTGTTATTTTCTACTACAACTGGTGCTGCATATTGGTTTCTAAAGTTACTACTTGTGGCGCATTTTTGAAATCTTAAGCTACATGAAAATTTGTGGTTGTTTGTCATTGTTGTTTTGGTGGTGGTTGTTTTCAATTAGATGCTATATGTTTTGTTAAAATTGTTTGGATCCTCGTGTAGTTTGATAAAAAAAATTGTTGGAGAAGTTGTTGATAAGTGAAACATGAAAAAGGTCATTAGTTCACGTGGATGAAAAATTAAACTTTAGATCCGTTAAGTTTAACTCGCAGTGTGTAGTGTTCTGTAGTGTTCTGAACTATTGTTATTGCACTGGAATGTTTTTCACAACTCTTTGTAGCCTTGAAACATAAATTTATGAATAACATTTAAGCATATTGTCATAAATAGATCTAATATGAAGGAATTTAATAAATTAACAAATCAATATTGTCTCGTTGTTGTTTTTCTTGATAAATCTAGATTATTTAGTCATCTTTATTTGAAGTTCACTAGTAGGTTTATGATGTCGCATCTGTTAAGACCTTTTAGTTTTATTATATATAGAAACACATATTCAATTAAAAGAAAAGATGTTATAAGTCTATTTTAGATATTTATTTTTTAATTATTTGGATGATTTGACTAGTTTAATAGAAAGTAATGTTCATCTTAGTAAATTTGTTATCCTAAAGTATGATTGATCTAACTCTTATATACAATCCAAGGTTATGGCACCAAGTAAGCAATGGATGCAACTTGTTGATGATCGACTTAATGAGGCCTACTTTATCGGGGTGGAAATTTTTTTGAATTATGCTTTTCAAAGGACAGGAGAAATGTATGAAATACGATGTTCGTGTGTTAAATGTTGTAATACCACATTAGGAACACGTGAGACAGTCAGAACACATTTTAAAGTATATGGCATAATTAAAATTTATACCTTTTGGTATCATCATAAGGAAGTCTTAGGTGAGCTAGAATCACAATGTGAAGATGGAGATGATAATGAAGTAGAAAATTGTGAGAATGAGGATGAAATACGAGAAATTTTAAGAGATTTCTATCCTAATCATTATGGACACACTTTAGATGTTGATTGTGATGATTCACTTGAAGAGGAACCAAATGTTGAAGCCAAAAAGTTATATAGCCTATTGGGAGACTTTGAGAAGCCAGTGTATGAAGGTTCAAAAATTTCAAAACTTTCAACTTTGATTAAGTTGCTTCACATAAAAAGTATGGGTCGTTGGAGTAATGAGTCATTTACAATGTTGTTAAAAATGTTAAAAGAGGAGTTGTTGCCGGATGAAGCCGATTTGCCAAATACATATTATGAGGCAAAGAAGGTAATTCGAAATCTTGGGCTTTCTTACGAAAGAATTGATGCTTGTAGAAATGATTGCATGTTATATTGGAAGGAGGACAACTTACTTGATTCTTGTAATGTTTGTGGTGAATCTAGATGGAAAGTCGATAAACGTAATGGGGAAGCAAAGAACAAAAAGGGTAAAAAGGCTGCATCAAAGATTTTACGCTATTTTCCATTAAAACCTAGGCTTCAAAGGTTATTTATGTCTTCAAAGACATCTTCTCTAACGACATGGCATCATGACGAAAGAGTTGATGATGGAATAATGAAGCACGCAGCTGATTCAATGGCATGGAAATCATTTGATGAACTTCATCCTTCATTTGCAGCCGAGCCTCGTAATGTTCGACTTGGACTTGCGAGTGATGGTTTTCAACCATTTCGGAATGCAAAAACCTCATATAGCATTTGGCCGGTGGTATTTATTCCTTATAACTTACCACCTTGGTTGTGTATGAAACAAGAAAACTTTATCATGTCCATGCTTATTCCTGGTCCAGTAGTCCATGTGATGCAATTGACACATATCTTCAACCTTTAATAGAAGAATTAAAGGACCTATGAGATATTGGTATTGAGACCTTTGATGTATCAACCAAACAAAATTTTAAGCTACATGCTTCTTTGTTATGGACCATCAATGACTTTCCAGCATATGGAAATTTATCTGTATGGAGCAGTGTTTTGGACGGCTAAAGGCAATAAAAGGTGACAAGGGTCTGCCTCGCCACAAGGCGAGGCGAGCGGCGAGGCGCTCGCCTTTTTGAAGTGCGGCACCATTTAATACCAAAAAAGTAAAATATTTAATTGCATATGTAAATAATCAAACAATGACCTATGAGCAATTTTTTCAATTCAAAAACTAAAAATAGATAGTACATAAAAGTCTAGAACTTGAATGAGAAAAAATAGTACAAAAGTCTAAACAAAGGTAGAAGTGACTCTAAAGTCTGAAAAAGAAGAAGAAGGAAAA